>BDJD01002738.1:29185-64390 GCA_002564525.1 Rosa multiflora | reverse complement strand
CAGAAGCTTTCAATCTTTATCTCCTCTGCATCCTTTTTTGACCTCAGCAAAATGAATTTTTCTTTCCACCAACCCCAGTGAATCTGAAGCTTCCCTTGCCTCCTCATCATTTAGATTCCTCCCAAACACTAAAATTCTAACTCGCCGTGCCAATGTTCTTTGATGTCTGATGATTATACATCTAGCCAATTAAGTCGTTTTGGTTTGTGCTGATGATGCAGAACTGACATAAAGTCATTATATTTGCCAATGGTTCTTTTCATTTTTTCATGTTGATTATAATTCTTGGAGTCAACTTTTTATGTTTTCCAGGAGTCCTAGTGGGCCTGTGTTTGCTAGTTTGATTATTGTTCATTATATTCTCATTAAATTACTCCTAGAGGGAGAAGAACAACCATCTGAAATTTTGCACTAGTCCTGAGTGTTTTGGCCCTGTCTTCATCATCGCCTTTACTTTTGGAACCTGAAGCAGGTAGCAAGGGGGAAGAATTAAAGGGTACTGGTTATACTTTGGCCCAAATTCTGATAGGTATGTTTTTGGTGTTTTTTTTTCCCCTAATTATTCTTCTTCTTATAAACATGAAACCTTACTTTATTATCTCATATTCTCACCCTAACGCCCCTGTTCTGCATTATCTTCACACGCAGACATCGTACGTTTCGCATCAAAAGTGGGTTTTCATATTGATTTGGATTCCATCGATTCCCGTGATCGGAAGATGCTGAAAGATGAGACCAAGGCTGGTGGTAAGCTTTGATTTTGTTGTAGGTTTTCCTAAAAATGTCATCTTGAATTTTCTCATGTTTTGAGCAACGAATATGTGTGTGAATTTGAGTTTACATATACAATTTTATGTTGTTTTGGGAAAAAAAAATAACAGTTCTATTTTGACACTGTTTATGTTTGGTTTAAGTACTAGATTTTTGTTTTTCTATGTGGTACATATAGTAATATGATTTGAATACAGCTTTGTATTGGAAATGAAGTTCCAAGGGAGGACTTTTTTACTTTTCTTTTAGTTTTTGCTTTTCAACTCTCTCTTGGTTTCTGGAATGAACGTCTACTATTCTTGAAAGACAAATGCTACTAATAGTTAAGAGTTCTAACAATTGATGACTAGTTCTTGCATCTCATAAGAAATATTGTGCCAAATTGTATTATTAAGTGCTTATTCATCTAGCTAATTAAGTCATTTTGATTTCGCTGATGATGCATAACTGATATAAAATCATTATGTTTGCCAACAATTTGTCATTATTTCCTGTGGTTAATTCATGTAGTCTACCATTCTATGAGTCCTGGTGGACTTCTGTTTCCTAGTTTGACTACTGTTCATTTTTCTCTAAATAACTCCTAGATATTTAAGATTTCTGTTAGTTTCTGTAAAACGTGAAACCTTAGTTTGCTATCTCACTCTAACTGCTATTGTGCATTCTATTTATACCCATACACCTCAAAGTTATGGAATGGGAACCTATGGGATCGGATCTCTTGAATGATCAAGTTGAGAAGAAGCAGCCGGGAATGATCAAATGGGTGGATCTGGGGGACAGCACTGAAGGTAAGCTTTTGATTTTTTTTTGGGGATGATTTCTGAGGGAGGATTATCTTGTTTGTTTTAAATTTACACCCACTTTGTTTTGTTATTTTTGGTTTGGAAATCAATTATATTGAAGCTGTTTACGTTTGGTTTATTTACTAGATTTTTGTTCTTCTATGTGGTACATATCGGACGTTGCTTTGAGTACAGCTTTGTATTGGAATTAAAGTCCTACACAGGAAGTTTTACTCTATTTTTAGTTTTTGGTATTTGAGGATCCATCCATTCCATTGAGTATAATTTCAAACGACCTTTGCAAAGTTCACAATTCAATAGAATTTCTTGAAGGACACATAGGCCCAACAAACTTTTCTTTGTTTTAGTCATCTTTCTTGGTTTCTCTTCTAGTTTCTGGAATGAGTGTCTACTATTCTTGAAGGTCAGTTGCTTTTAAATAGTTAAGCGGTCTAATCTAATTTGCTTAAGCTTCTCACTGTGTTTTGAGGGGAAGTGCTTGTTTCTGTTTAGATAGATGTTATCAGCACACTTTAAAAGTGCCATTCCTTTGTTTTCTTTATTTTGTTCTGTTTACCAAAACAACTAACCCTCCATTCTCTTCCTTCCAGTCTTGTTCTCAACTCACCGAACAACTCTTAGTTATCCTCAACCTGTTCTCCTTGACCATAAATAGAATAGCTCAGCCTCTTCATCGTTAGTCTTGTCTTGTCTTATAGCTACAGTTAACTTCCATCAGATACAACTAAAATTGTAACCCAAGAATTGCTAAGTTGTTAACAGTTCCTTTTTTCTTTTATTGTTAATTTTTGTTTAGATGTCGCTTCGAGGTATACTTAAAGTGAATGGCACGTTCCTTTCATTTAAATTAATGAATCCTGTACTTGTCACATTCCTTAATTTATTATTGTCTCACCTTAGTACCGCTGTTGTGCATGAAGAATCGGAGGACGAAGAATCTGAGGACCAGGAAACCAAGGATGAGGATCTGAATCTGGCTGTTGAGAACTGCTCTGATGGTAAGTTTTTTGTTTTTTTGTTGTGGGGTTTCTCTTTCCGGTTTTGAGCAAAGAATGTATGTTTGTGTGTTAAATTACAACTGCAATCTTAGGGGAGTGAAATTCACTCAGGTTTCATTTCTCACTCTTAATTTATTATTATCTTTATCTCTTATCTAAATTACCCATCTCTAGTTTCCTAGTTTGATCAGTGTTCGTTATGTTCTCTACATACCTTCCAGGTGAACAATTTTTAAAACTTTGTCAGATCAAAACAAATGATGCTGGAGTGTCTTATGTCCGTATGGGCGACTATGTGTATGTGAAAAAGGAAGAAAACAGTGAAGATGGATATAGTGAAGAAGAAGGAGAAGGTTGTCCCGTTTGTTTTGACCTGGATCACAATAACAATAACTGCCCATGGCTAGTTAATGTTCCACCAGGTAAAACAGTTGGGCGTCTCTATGACATACAATGCAAGGGTTGTGATAAGCTGGGACTTGCATGCTGTTCTAAGGGAGTACGTGCTGTTCTCAGGAGGTGTGGTCGTTGTTTTGATTTTGGTCACTGGGGGGACGACTGCCCCAGCTATAAGTATATGCCCCTTTCGGCCTTCCCAAATTATCCATGACAAATCCACTAACCCTTCTCTTTCTGGAAGAAATCGAATGCGTCCTCAAAATAACATTGCGTGGTACTCTTCCCAAGATGTTATTCTATTACGAATTCCTACCAAGTTGTGTGTTTTTAGTAGATGAAGGTTCTAACCTTGTAATTAAGCTTAATTATTTGTGAGAAGTCCACTCTATGATGCTTATATCTATTGAGTATTGCTTATCGTTATATTTTGCTTTTTCTCATCTGCATCTTATTGTAGCTTGTAGTTTATGGGGTTCGTACCCTAATGGTTCACTACAAACAATAAAGACATGGTCGGTACATGAATGAATTTGAGGCCCTTTTTAAAAAAAAAAAAAAAAACACATCAAATGGTCATCATTACATCGGCTTATACCATCTAGTCCTGTGCTAGAGACTTAATTTTTGCTCTATCCGGTTGACTATAATTTTTGCTCTATCCGGTAGACTATAATTTTTGTTATAGTCACAGTGCCATCACCATATCCTTTTTGTTAGTTAGTGGTAAAAATATTGAAAGTAGGTATAAATAAAAGGGGTCGTGACCATTTACCCAATTTCAGCTTAAGAATTGCCCACTTACTCCACTAAGAATTTTTTAACCCCATTTACCCAATCTAACACCCATTGACAGTTTTGCCCTTAACCCAATTAATTAATTACATGTGCATCTCCGTCTCTCTCCACTCTCCCTCGATCTGCTATTTCTCTCTCATCCCCAATCTCAGATCTCTCTCTGTCTCTCTCTCTCTATGCCTCAGATCTCTGTTTCACCTGAAAGCATCCATCGCCTCCATCACCGCGCAACCGCAAGGTCTCCCTTTGTCTTTGCCGCAGGCGACGATCCTCATTCCGTCGGCGGACCATTAGAGGTCGATGATCCGACCCAAGAGGACCTTGAACTCGTTCTTGAGGACGAAATCGTTATGGATCCCCCAGATCCTGACAGTGCCGGAGACGTTGGCGGACGCGATCCACTCGCCGTTGGGAGAGAATCTAGCGACTTACCCTCCTAACCTACCTAAGCTTTTCATTGGATTTTAACACGTGGCTATAATGAATCAAATGGCCTACAATTTTTAGCTTATCTTTTTCTTTTCTTTTTTCTGTCCCCTATTCTTCTGTTCCTCCATGTCTCTCTGACCCTCTCTCTCCCCTTCCAGTTCTTCTTCTTCTTCTTCTTCTTCTTCACCAAGCACTAATACAAACACTGAAGCTATTTTATTTTCACATCCTCCAAACCAACCTCCCCCAATAAGAGTGCAAAAAACGCAAATCTCATCTTGCAATGCCAGATTGCCAACAGGACCATCACATTGCCTTGGTTCTGAAACATTGACGTCAGAAGGAGATTTAATCTGATGTTTTACTGCCTGAGATTCTCTGAGGTCTTCAATATGTTTTGCTAGATGAGAATTTGGGTCTTGTAGGAGCTTTATGAATAATTCTTTATGAGAATTGAAAATCTCAAATGCCTTTGATAATTGGCTAGACTGGTGGTTCACCCCGTCTGTCCTGATGTGCTTTTCATCAATGAATTTCTGATTTATGATGGCCTCAGCTGCATTCTTCTGTACTTGTGGAAGAGTAATCTCATAATTAAAACTTTTACAACCAAATCCTTTTCGCTTTTTTGCCATGCACCTCTTTTGCCAATGCTGCCGAGTTGACCTTGTTTAAAGATGTTTCTAATGAAATTGAATAGGGTTTCCCATTCTTAGCTTCACTTTTCAGATCTTGAGGCGGAAGAGGATGAGATATCTGACTAGTTTTGCTAGCCTTTCCTTTCTTCTTAGGTAACTGACCAATAAGTTTTGAATTCGATTGCATATGTTTCAATTCATCAGAATCAATTTTCTTATTCATCTGCCACCTAGTGGATACCTTCAATTACCCACATTACTTGCCATACCAGAATCAACTGTTTGAGTTTTGTTCTTCATTTTGTCCTGGAACAAGTAGAGTTTTTAATCAGCTATTAGAAGTCAATTACCCCAAGTACTTCCACCTAACACTCCACGATTCCTTCCTCATCGACCTCCTAAACAACCACCACCTACTTTTCCCCAAAACGTTCAGAGCTCACCTTTCTCTAACTTCTGCTTTGAGGCTCTGGTTTGGTTTGGTTTGGTTTGGTTTGATGGGGATGGAACTCGATGGTTCTTAGAAGGCAAGGAGTTGAGGAATTCACATCTCAGCTACGGAGGAGGGAGGAGGGAGGAGGGAGGAGGCAGGAGGAAGGAAAGGAGATAGAGCAGGACAAAAATCTGGAAGGGGTAATATTGTAAAATTAGAAATTCAAGAGGATTTTAACCATTGGATGCGAAATTTTCCACATGTCTTCATCTTGTTTGAAGCTTAGGTAGGTTAGGAGAGAAATGAGGTCAGGAGAGGATCTGAATCCTTTTCTGTAACCACCTTCTTTTTACTTTTTTTTGAATAAGGGATTAGGCGATATTAGCTCCTCGGAGGCAAACGATGTAGGGAACAAGTCCCACCCTCAATCCCGAAGGAGAGGGGTTTGCCACACTCTGGGAACCCACCGCCCGTCCCCCTATTATTATTTCATTAATAAAATAAAAAAGAAAATACAACCTAAAGAAGGGGGGGACATAAACCTTACCCCAAAAGCTAGAAAGAAAGTCAAAAGGAAGTGAAAAAATTGAAGCAGAACCTCAAATTTACCCAACTTCCAACTATTAAAACAAGCCCAACACCAACCCATTGAAAATTCATTGGGCAAGGTCCATTGCTGATTAGTAATAAAATTTTCCACCGTACTCATCAAACGTTTGGGAAAATGCAGAGCCTGTAATTTTACAATTAAGGGGGCATTCAACCACTTGTCCATCCATAAATTCACCAACTTTCCATCACCAATAAGCCACTTGGAGTTATGGAAAATGAAAGGAAGAGCTGCCTTTAAACCATGCCAAACCGAGGACCTAAAATATCGATATTTCATATTGCAGCAAATAGAAAACTGTTGAGATGCATAGCTGCTCCATATTGAACCCGATGTGAGAGTAGACCAACTAAGAGATATTAGAGCTGCCAAGTTAAGAGACTTGAGATCACGTAGCCCAAGGCCCCCTCCTTCTGTAACCACCTTCTTTCTTCTTTATATAGTTGACACAAAACCAATTGAGTGTTCTTTATCTGCCTTTGTACTTGGCGCTTCGAGCTTGATCATTAAGTGTTGAGAGTTACTGACTTGTGGGTTATATTTTAAACAGTGAATTTGATTTTCAATTGGAGTGGCCATTATATTGTAAGCGATAGCTAGCTTCTTATGATTCAGGTGTAGGTGTGGGTTAAGATCGATGAATGCATTTTGATTGTGTTTAAGATGAGAATACCGTTGCACTTTGTATTCTGTTTTAGATGTGTTACAAATTGATCCCCAAAATCCAAATTAGTAATACTTGTGAACTGCCTATCCAATTCATATTGTACAGAACTACAGATTCTGAGAGTTGTCATGAGATCCTACATCTCTCGGAAGTTCTGAGAATGTTCGACTTCTACGTCCTGGTTCATCCTACAAAAGCCACTTGTGTAAATGATGTGCGTGTTCATCATAATGAAAGTACTTTTCCAATGAAATTATATTCCTAATGAGAACTAGAAACAAAATGACAGTCTAAAAATGGGTCAAGTAGACCTACATAGTTCAACAATGGTAAATTGGTAATGTACGAAAGTAACAGACATAGAACTATCATTCAAAAGTAATAAACATAGAATTATTATTCTGTGTTTTCTTTACAAAAGGCTCAAAGCCAAAGCAACAACAAGAACAAAATTGTAGGGCAACTTTTACAGAACTACGAGTTGCTCTGATAGCTAGTTGACCCTTGTGCGTTCATCTACCATTCGTCGTAGATGTCCAGGGCTTCAGTCAAAGTTGTAATTTCTATGGCGAAACTCTCTTTTGCAAACGGAGCAGACGGCTCGGCCATCCATTTCCTTCATGTGAATCATGTCAATTTCGCACTCGGACGCTTTCGCGATCGCTGCAACAGGGGCAGATGAAAACAGTGTTAAGATTCTGAACTCGTTTCTTGTTCGCAACGACCGGAATTAGGATTTCTATTACTTGAGGACCAAGTAACCCCTATATTCCATATTGAACACGGAATCAATTGAACTCTATTCCAAATACAATAAGGAAACACTGGAATAAATCCCAATGACTAGGAAAACTCGATTTGATTTTTTCTTTTGTTACAAGATGTGGTAACCTTCATCAATAAAGATATTCCTTACTGGAACTCCATTCATGAGTAGGAATCCAAAACCCACTGGGTAAAGTTAAACACTTCTTGTACTGTAAGACAATAATTCTAATTGCCTTAGGAAAACTCATGACTCCTTCTCTATAAAATAAGAGTTATTTGTGTTGGTTTGTAAAACGTGAAACCCTAATTTGCTATCTCGCTCTTATTGTGCATTCGTTTTACATCCATAAACCTCAGAGTTATGGAATGGGAACCTATGGGATTAAGAGATCCAGATCAACTCGAGAAGAAGCTGCCGGAAAATATCAAATTCCCTGAAGCCAAGTGGATGGATCTGGATCTGGCCGGCGAGAACATGACTCATGGTAGTAAGGGGGAACAATTAAGGGATTTGCTGTATTATATGCAAAAGCTTAGGCGCCAGATGAAGCTGCTCAAAAATAGCAATTTCCCTGAAGCCAACAAGAACAGGACACATTGTAGCAAGGGGGAAGAATCAAACAATGCTGAAGACTATTATAGTTTGGGCACATTTCTGCGTGACCTCACAGCTATCGTAGCAGAATTGGGTTATGATTTTGATTTGGATTCCATTGATTATGTTTCCAACGAAGGGTCCGAGGACAAGGATCTGAATCTGCCGCCTGTTGACAAGTGTTGTGATGATGAACAATTTCCTAAACTCCAGAAGAAGCTGCCGGAAAATATCAAATTCCCTGAAATCAAGTGGGTGGATCTGGGCGAAGAATCCGAGGACGAGGATCTGAATCTGCCGCCTGTTGACAAGTGTTGTGATGATAAACAATTTTTAAAACTTTGTCAGATCAGAACAAATGATGCTGGAGTGTCTTATGTCCGTATGGGCGACTATGTGTATGTGAAAAAGGAAGAAAACAGTGAAGATGGATATAGTGAAGAAGAAGGAGAAGGTTGTCCCATTTGTTTCGACCTGGATCACCATAACAATAACTGCCCATGGCTTGTTAATGTTCCACCAGGTAAAACAGTTGGGCGTCTCTATGACATAGAATGCAAGGGTTGCGGTAAGTTGGGACCTGCATGCTGTTCTGAGGGAGGACGTGCTGTTCTCAGGAGGTGTGGTCGTTGTTTTGATTTTGGTCACTGGGGGGACGACTGCCCCAGCTATAAGTATATGCCCCTTTCGGCCTTCCCAGATTATCCATGACAAATCCGCTATCCCCTTTCTCTTTCTGCAAGAAATCGAATGCGTCCTCAAAATAACATTTCGTGGTATTCTCTTCCCAACATGTTATTCTATTACGAATTCCTACTAAGTTGTGTGTTTTTAGTAGATGAATCGAAGGTTCTAACCTTGCAATTAAGCTTAATTATTTGTGAGAAGAACAATCAGTGATGCTTTTATCTATGGGTACGCATTGCTTATCGTTATAGTTTGCTTTTCTCATCTGCATCTTATTGTAGCTTGTAGTTTATGGGGTTCGTACCCTAATGGTTCGCTACAAACATTGAAGACATGGTCGTTACATGAATGAATTTGAAGCCCTTCTTAAAACAAAATAAAAAATAAAAAACACAACAATTGGTAATCTTTTGAACTCATTACATCAGCTTATGCCATTTTGTCCTGTGCGAGACTTAATTTTTGCTCTATCTTTGAGACTATAATTTTTGTCATAGTCACAGTGCCATCACTATATCCTTTTAGTTAGTTAGTGGTAATGGTTTGTTGTTGTCCAAATTTGAACCAGTGTCCATCCAATTTTAATATGAACATGTTATAAATATACAATTGAATCCTCGTACATACATACTTAATTTTTTGTTTGTTTATTATCTGAGGACATTTTTTAACGTTTTAATAATTTAACCATCTCAAGATGAAGTTGGCTTAATTAAAAGAGATATCATACTTGAACCCCAAAAACTAAAAATCCAAGCCACCCGAAAGTGACAGCGATTTGTTCTCCTTTCACGAGATTGATCTATAATCACCCACTGGGTTGCTAATCGAAGGCCGGTCAAACCACTAGTAGTGGTGGTGACACCGAGTTGTGTTAGGAAGTCAAGCGATAGGGGAGAGAGATCATAAACTTAGATTTCTCTTTTCTTTTTTCTTTTCTTTTTTAGTACAACTTAATTTTTCTTTTCACCTTCACGTTTGTCTAAAAAAGTGGCTGTTGTGAGTGGAATTGTGAGATATGAGAGGAAAGGAGCAACAAGCTTGCTCATAGAAGAAGAGGAAGAGGTGTGAAGATGTATCTATTGCGTTAAGAGAGTATTATTCGTGGAGATGAGATTGCTACCATGTTGAGAGGAAAAATAACAATTTTTTTTTTTGGTCTGACGAGGATAACAACTTAGCCATGTTTAGTTTTATCTATATATATATATATATATATTTATTTATTTCAAAGAAAGGTCATTTTCATACACTATAAAATATCATTTATGAAAATTTTCAAAAATTGACAAGATTTTTTTTTTTGAGAATGGGAACTTTTATTGAATAACTCAAAGAAGAATTACAAACCAGAAATTAAAGGTGCAGAGCTATCTCCACACCAGCCATCCCACCTACCACTACTAGTTACGTATGGAACCATCATCGTCGATGACTTGCATGAGCCAAGAAGGCCCAACCCCTAACCAACAAATCCGCCCTTGAACCCGGGCTACATGTTGAGCAACCATATGAGCTGCCCTATTCACCTCTCTAGGACTAAACACAATCCTTGCATGTTGGAATCTCACCAACAACCTTTGGACTTCCCATGCAACAACCCCATCTGCTGACATGCACTCTTCATCACTAGAAAGCATTTTCACTACCTCCAGACAATTACACTCTACCACCAGAGCTGACCAGCCCTTCTCCAAAGCAAACTCCAGGCCTATTTTAATTGCAAATAACTCTGCTGTACGGGGAGGAATATTAAAACTCAAACGCTGCCCCACCACACCAACAAAACAACCTCTATTATCTCTGAGCACAACCCCAGCGCCCACCTGAGCCCCTCCAGGAAAAACCGACCATCACAATTCATTTTAATTATACCGGGAGAGGGAGGGGACCAACGACTGCCACATCGTTGAACTGCTCCACCACGTGTGACTCCACTTGTCCCATTCATAGCTTCCACTGCAAGAATGCTTTGCCAAACCGCCACTGCCATTTCATATAATTGACAAGATTACAACCATCATACAATCAGGATTCAAATTTGCTCACCACCAACACTTTAGTGGTGATACCACCACTTAATATAAACATGTCATGTGTTATAAAACAAAACTATAGTTAACTATAGTTTAATTATCTTATATTTTAATTTATTCAACTAAAGCTTGGTTGTTTCGTCTTCAACCTTCAGTTTCCAATACCTATCACTGTTCATTCACCATTATCACAAATATTTGTTTTTTGTTTTTTTTGTTGGTTTTACTCTCTCCTTTTTAATTGCCATCACTATCTGTCTCACCCACCGTCATCATCACCAACTCGCTCTCCGGCACTTGAGATGATGAAGAGGACGACCTTTTGTGGTTTTCCCACAAATTGGAGTCTCAGTTTGGACATCAGCAGTGTTGAAGTCGAGGCTTTTCACCAAAAGAGATGGTGGTGGTGAGACAAAACCTGTAAGCAAACGCAGTGAAAAATCTAGCAAAAATTTCAGAAATATCCCAGCAAACCCAGTTTTGGGATTTGAATTTTGATCCAAGTTTTGACCTTGATGAGCTTGTTCTACCAAAAACATATTTAGTTTTCGCCCTCAAACCCAGAAATACAAGAATATTGGTAGAAGAAGATACTAAGGCCACCTCCAACCCATGATCTTAAAGTGCTAAAGGGCTAAATTTTAGCCCATTTGGACTTCAACCCAACAACCTAAGGGCCAAAAGGCCAAAATAGAGGGCCGAAGGTGAGGTTGTAGTGCTAAATATAACACTTTGAGTAGCACTTTGCCCCTTTAAAAAAATGGATCAGATTAGTGGTGGCCCACGGGCTGCAGTTGATGTTGAGGGGAGCATGACGTCAGCAACGGCCAGTTGTTGACGTCAGCTAACCGTTGGTTTTTTTTTTTTTAATTTTTTTTTAACTTTTACACCATATGTATATATGACTTCAACATTGTTTTTCACATCTTCCTTCTACTTCCTCATATATATCTTTCTATTCTAAATCTTTTATTTTCTCTCTATTCTTAATCTCTCATTTATTTTACTTTTATCGAAAATGGCTAGTACATCGAAAAGAAGTGTGAATTGGTCACTGCTGGAAGATGAAACACTCACCGTTGCTTTCGTGAAAGTATCCCAAAATTCCGTTAATGGTACAAGTCAATCAGAAGATGGTCTTTGGGTCCAAGTCCAACAAAAATTCATGGATTAAAATTTGAGTAAAGAGTATTATGACAGAAAGAAAAGGGAGATAATGGAGAAAATTCGGCGCCATGAGTTGTTTCTGTCATTCGGTTCGACGTCGAATGAGTACTACCCGGAAATGCCGTTCAATGACTCGGATGAGTAATTAATGTTGCCCAAATAAATTGTTATAATCTATTAAAATTTCCTTGTAACTTTTATTTATTATGAATAAATTTTGCTTGTAACTTTTATCTTTTCTTACTTTGTCATGAATAAAATAAATATTAAAAATATGATTCCAGTAAAAATATTTTTAATTATCTTTAAAAAAAATACAACCGAAAAATTATTTTTTATTATATAAATTATTTCGATTACTATAAGTCAATTGACTTTAAAAAATAAGCACATATATAAATATATATATATATATAACCAATCCAAAATGTTAAAATATATTTTAGGGCTATAATTTAGCCTTGACGGATTGGAGACGGTTGATGTCAGATCAATGAATAGTACAGAATTTAGGGCTAAAATTTAGCCCTATGGCCATTTTTAGCCATTTGGGTTGGAAATGGGCTAAGATGCTTGCAAATTGGGTTTGTGGAACTGTACACCGTACATCATTGTGGTGTTGGGAGGAAGGTTGAAGAACTGTGGATGAAAGAGAGAGATAATGGTTTAATTCTTCTGGCTTTTACAATGTTTCTCTCTCTTTGTATTATTTAATCAATTATTAAATTTAAATTTAAATGGTTAACTAGAGTTAGTGTACTAGACAGACGTGGCAAATTCTCTTTGGGTGGTGATATCACCACAAATAGTAGAGTGGTGAGCAAGTTTGAATCCATACAATCATCCAAATATTATACGGTCTACTTGGTCTTGGTCAATCGATCACATGTTGAATAAGCACTATTATTGTAATATTGTTCATCAATGATGCAATAATAATCCCAATAATGGACATTGGGCCTAAGCTATTGTCCAGGTCCACAGTGCTTCCCGCCATTACTTAGTTTGCAACTTTGCAATTAATGTTAAGTTTCCAAAATAAACCCAATCAAAAACAAAATTACACAACTAGATCTCTAAATTAATCTGGTTAGTTTTTTTTCTTTTTATTACATCGACAACACCTTAAATTAATCAGATTTTTTTTTTTTATTATATCAACAATTGAGAATTACAACAAATCTTTCATGAGTCGAGCTCACAGTAATCACTTACAAATTAGAGAATTACGACGCTAAATCAAATATTATTAAACTAATCTGATTAGTTTTGAATGAGTTTTTGATTAAGTTACAAAAAAAATTGTCCTTTATTTTATTGCATCAGAATGACCATATATGTTTTGTTCATTTCTACTATATAATTAAATCCACCAACTTGCTTCATCATTTAAAACCTAGTATTTTTCTGGACCTATCATCTAGGATGCCCGAATCAAAGCCAATTTACAATTTTCATTTAATTAAATTGTAGATATTTATTTGATAATTATTTTCTATATCAGGTAAAAACAAAAAACCAGAAATAAAATATATTTGACTAACTCCAATTTATATATCTAAATATTTGACCCAAAAAAGGAAGCCAACCCCAGTTGTGTGTGTGAACACTGAACAGAGACAAAAAGAGGATATTGTATTGGTCCCGTGATAAAGGCGACTGAACCGGAGCCGGTCACGGTCTGACAAAAATTAAACCTTTAATTTACCAACTTGGCCTAATAATTTTGTTTAGGAAAAAATAGAAAATGTGTCATGTTACTGGCTGCTGACGTGGGAGAGTCAAAGCGTTGACTGGAGCAAATTGAGCATCACCCACTTAGATTCTCTATTAACTACCGTTTTAGTTATAAAAAAAAAATATAATAATAAAAAAAAAAAATCTTACCGCAGTAAATGGGTGATGTATGAGACAATGAGAGGAATTGTTCAATGATTATGTCATAGATGCCCTTGTGGATGTCGGTGATGGAAGAACTGTTCCTCAGGATGATAACTATGGTGTGATATATGGGAAGAACTATCCAAGTGTAAAACTCTGACCATCGATCTCGTGATTCATGCTTGATATTTATGAGATCGTGAATAAGAGGGGTTGAAGATTTCATCACAATCTGTATGAAAATTACCACAATTTTTTAATTTTTTTTAAAGTTATTAAATATACAAAAGTTGAAAATGTAGCGTTAACCTATATCTTACTAGTTATATCGTTTGTCGAGTTATACTGATATATGTGTGTTATCCAGTTGCACATGAACATGAATCTAACTAATTACTCAGCAATAGACTGGACGACTGGTCATAGTAGCATGATCATTTTATAATATTTTATGAAAATAAATGTGTGAAGTAAGTTGTACATAAAATTAGTGAGAGTTAAATTTAGATGCATGTGAGAATCTATAATCATGAATAAGGCTTACATTTACATTTACATTTACATTTACGTAAATTTGATAAAACTTGATTTATAAATAGTATTTTTGTGTGAATTATATATATATATTTTTTTTCACCTGAAACACTATAAACATTGTCAAACCACATTATGATAGCACTATGTGTGCTCATCCAAATAAAGCACCACTACAAAACTAAGTCAGATAAGGAAAAACCCTGTGTTTGTTTTGGAATAAAAGAGAAGCTAAATTTAACATGAAACTATCTCATTATGGTTGGGAGTATTGGACAGGGAAGAGAGATTCCTCCCCCTGCTTTCTGTACAAACTTAGACTTAATCCAACCCCTCTGCTCTCTCTCTCTCTCTCTCTCTCTCTCTAACACAACCTACTTACAGAGTTACAGCTAAGCACAATAAAGAAAAGTAACCCAAAAACCTGTGTATACCCCCAATTAACCTGTCGGCTACATTATTAATTACCTAGCAGCCACCGCTGACGGTGGCTCCGGCAGAGGAGGAGCAACTAGCCCCCCAAGAAGACCCCAAATTCGACTGTTTAGTCGAAAAACCATCACCAGAAGTTCCAGCAGCCAAAGACCCTAGAGTGCTCCCTCCTGAACCAGTTCTACCCAATTGCTTCATCCCCAAGAATATGTCCTCCGAGGAGACCACAAACTCCTCATCATCCTCGTCTTCTTCCATTTCCTCATCCTCGGCTTCCTCGCTAGCTTTGTCTCCATCACCGGAGTTGCTATTGGCAGCTTGTTCATCATCATCACCACCTTGAGCTGGCACTAATTGAACGGAGGGAGACTCAGGATCTTTCGCTTTTGAAGTCGTCGCTGCCGCCTTGTTCCTGGTGCTTCCGGCGAGAGAGTTCCTGTGAGTCGGGCGAGGATGCGTGTGGTCTCCGCAGTATGTGACAACAAACATGTTAGGGTCCTCGGTGCTTCGCTCCACTTGCTTTCTGGCAGAGCAACCCTTTGAGCTGCTGCAGCGGTAGTAGTTCCTGCATACAAAAACTGCTTGTTTCCCAGAGACAAACTCGCAAAAAAAAAAGCGGAAAATTTTGATAACAAAATGGAGAGAACTGAAAAACCTTGGATGTGGAGAGCCTTTTATAGGTTTCTGACCATATTTCCGCCACGCCCACAAATCCGATGAGGAGAGATTGTCCGCTGCCAAATGACACACCATCTTCTTGACCGGGCTCTTCCTATATATGAATCAAAAGAGAGATTGATGGACTTTCCATTAGAACAGCAAAAAACTAAAAAAGAAACCAAATGAACAAAAATACCTCTTCCTTGGTCGGATCAGGTTCGGTGGAATTTGCATGGGCGGTATGGCAGGACCGACCAAAGAGACCGGCTTGAGCCTCGGAATTAACTCTTCCGGATTCTCAGGAGTTTCTAGCTTGGGCGGTTTTAGGAGTTGTTGTTCGGGGAATCTTCCCAAACCCGAAACGGGTGCGAATCCGGGGTTGAAATGAGGACTGGTGTTGGTATTCGCAGGCATGAAATTATTCTGCTGTTGTTGTAGTTGATGTTGGCCACTACTAGTAGATCCTCCTCCAAAGTCAGAGATAAAGGAGGTAGAGGAATTTGGAATAATAGTACCAGCAGGAGCATAACTACTAGTACCAGTGGTGATGGTGGTGGCGGTGGCGGCGGCGGTATTATCAATGGTGGGGCTTGGGAAAAAGGGTTGGTAAAACTCCTCCAATCCATCGCCAGCTCTGAACTCGAGATTGGAAAACCTGACTGGCGGGACATGAGTCTCCACCTCCTCGTGCTTCACCCAATCCCACATCCACGACGGCACAGAAGAGTTGTCGTGGTGAACCGGATTGGGTGCTGTTACAACAGGAAGCGAGGCTCTGGCGGTGGTGACAGCTTTACAGCTGCGCACCACCGCGTAAAGATCCCAATCATCATCTTCCATTGATTTCAGAGCCAACTGAAACCAGCTCTGTGCTTGGTGCTGTTCAGGCTGGTTGTGGAAGCAGAGAAGGACGGCGCTGACTTTTTTCAGTGATATCTAGGGGGAAGAGAGAGACATGGACATGGAGATAGATTGTGTGTAGCTTAGTGAGAAGAAATGGTGGAGCACTGACTTGGTAAATTGTTTAATTATTTATACTGGAAAATATAAAATAGAAAATAGAAAATATTATCAAAACTACAAATGGAAAAGGGGGGGGGACAGAAAGAGAGTGGTTTTCGGGGGCCATGGATTTATCAAAAGAGCCACTTTTGCTTGACTTTTTGAGAAATGTCAAAGGGGGACCGAGCAAGGTGGCAGACCTGTTCTCGTACAGTGGATAACCCCACTCGCGAAAACTCTACTCGCGAAACCTACTCGCGATAGTGTGTAAATGATGGACAAACATACGCTTGTTAAGAATACGGATGCAATGATGGTTGAGATAACGTATGCTGCTTGCTCTAACAAGTTAACATTCAAATGATTCTGAAACCCCAATAGTGTTGGTTAGCTAGGTGTTTGGTGATTTTGTCGTTATTGTATAGTGTAGTGAATTTTAACGTTAACATGTGATTCGGGCGTTACTACTTATTATAACAAATCTCAAATAAATAACAAATAGTCCAACCAACACAATATGTGGCGGCACATCATATTACATATCGAATTTCATATTTTAAAGATAATTCACGCTTTCAATGACTAGACGGCCCTTAGAGAGAGTAAATGAAACTAACTAGTTCTTTTTTAGGGTAGTCAAATAAGGTTATTGGCTCATGCACCCAAATTATCATGGCTATATATAGAAATCTCGAAATCATGTAAACCAATCACTTGATTAGTTGAAAATTAATATATGTCCAACTTAAAATGACATATTCAGTAAGCAGGTAGTGAATATTATTAAAACTGAGAGCGACTCCTATCATTCTCGGTGGGAATATAGGTGATCACACTACATTTCAAACTCTTATATATATTTTCCGGTTTTTGTATCAAAATATCTTCTCAATTCAAGTATTCATTTAGAATTCCAAATGTAGAAGTAATTACTTAAAGTAAACTAGAAATGCAATTCTTTATAAATGTATCAATGTGTGTAATTATGTCAAATGCATTGTAATGTTCTTAGTTAATCTATTACTTGACTAAAATAATACACTTTAAAACACCTCAGTAAAAAGAGAAAGGTAAACTTCATTTTTGAAAAGGCCAAAAAAAAAAAAAAACACTAGTTTGATGGATAAGAACTATGGCTCACAGCTGAAGGAGTCTCCATCAAGCGACACTTGTGCTCGACTCAAAATGGACTAATGGAGGAACCCAACATAGGTAGGAAGCAGAAAGAATCTAAAACGGATATAATCAATCACACCATTTTTACTCTCCAAAAAGAAAAGAAGACAAAACCAAAATCGTGAAAAGGAAAAGGAAAAGGAAAGCTTTGCATGTACATGCAGAGGCCAGAGAGAAAACCTTTTCGGCACGCTACGCTCGGAGGTCTCAGGCTCTTGCAGTGTGGTGCCGCGTGGATAATCGAGACAAGTGAATCGCAGCCGTTGATTAAGCCCACCAGCCACTGTCTGTTCCGTTACAACCGTCCACTTGATGATGCATGATTTTCTCTTTTCTTTTTCTTTGGTGGAGTTATAAATAAAAAGGAAAAAAAGAAAATGTTCCTTTTTAATATCTGTTTTTTTCCCGATACCCTTTAGTTTAATGTTATAAATCTTTTATAAATGGGAGGTCGAGAGTTTAGGGTTCGATCACAAAAAACTAGTTATTGTTATGATAAAAAAAATATATATTTGTTTTTTTGTCTAATTGCCGAACAATTTGGATGACATATAAGTTGCTTATGATTTTGGTGAAATGAAGGTCCTCCTACTTCAACAACCACAAAAAAAAAGCTGTTTTTTAATAAATAATTTATAAAGGTAAGATGACCATCTCTTTTATCGATGGGGAAGATGGAGTCGAGCTGAGACCTGTAAAAATACTTTGATAGAGAGAAATAAGTTACCACCAAATTCTATTGACTAATTATTCACGGAATATGTGTAACTTAATTTTGAATAATTAAATAACTCAATAAAAGAAAAGGGTAACATATACACTAGGTGTCATATCATACTGAGCTGGCGACATCAATTTTCACAATACATGCAAGTAGAAAATGCATGATGCATGTGGTTACTAATTAGAGAATTTGATCACTTAATTTGAAAGATACCTTATTTCGTCACAACTTTATTTACCTGAACGAAAATTTCTGATTAGTCAATACTTTAATAAGGAAGAAATTAGAATACAAACATATAGACAAAAGTGTCTCAATATGACCTTGAGATACATTTACAATAAAGTGAATAAACAAATCAAGCCATTACTAGAAAGAACGCCTTTTGCGGCCCTCCATCCAAAGAACATTACGTACATTTTACGAATTATGGGAAGCGTAATCAAATTATGCTTGATTACTACTTTTATAACAAGTACTTAAGTAGAGAGTAGGGCTTATATAGAACTGTTTATACATGATGATGACCATGAAAAGGTAATGAAGCATAAAATTTAGGTGCTTTGAAGAACATTATGAAAGTTCAATTAAAAATGTGATTTGGGACCACCCACTACCATTTTTATCCTATTTGTGGGGAGGGTCCAAATCTAGTTTAGGGGAATAAGATTTCTGATTGATAGTTATTCATGTCTCTTTGTTTGGTTGAATGGTTGGAACTTGTAAGGGGCATCGAAACCTTTTCAACTCCAATATATATTTAAGAATTAAGAAGCATATGAGTGAAGATTTGCATTATGTATGGGATACAGGTTGAATTTTGGGCAAGTTAAGTAAATTCTCAATTGGTAATTATTAAAAAATAGAAATAGCGGAAACTTAGGATTGTATTTTACTCGCTTATTTTATTAAAGGTGAGTTTAATGTTATAAAAGAAAGAAGTAAAAACTCAAACGAAGAATATTGAGAATATTATAAGACAAGATTGGACAAACCCTAGCTATACACGGTCAGGGAGCGAAGGCAGCGGAAAACCCAAGAAATCTTCTTCTTGTTCAGCGGCGTCTGCCGTCAGGGTTGGCACTTGCCTCGGTGTTGAGATGCTATCGGATGGGAATGTTTTTGCTATTCCCTTTGGCTTCTAAGATTCCAGTGTTTTGAGGTTTAGACAGCGAGTGTTTGGGTTCGAAGCTCTTCGGAGTTTTGGAGAGGTCGCGGGCACTACTTCATGGAATATTGTCGACAGCAGGATTTTGGTTCTACTCGGCGAAGACGATGGAGTTTTTTCGAGGATCTGCTGAAGGCTTTGGAGCGCAGGGGGCACAAACTCGTTTTGGATTTGGGTCAAACTACGATGTTGGAGCTTCGTTGGAATCTTCTGGATGGTGGCACTGTGATTCCTTGAGATGGGGACAGCGAAGATACGCTCGCGGCGACGGTGTCTTCGATGTCTTCGGTGTGCGTATGATAGTTTCTCTTGCAAAAGGGTGGAGGCTTGAGCTGGGCCGGGCTACTCAAGTTTGGGCTTTGGGTGCTGTTTTGTCTTCGGGCCTTGCGGGATGTTATGTTTCCTATTTTATTTTAGAGATCTCCATTTTAGTAGTTTAGTCTATTTTCAATAATTACCTAGTGTTTAGGGAGTTATGCTCGTTAGTTTCTTAGTGAGCACTAATGAGTATTTGCCTGCTTGCCTTAAACTATGTATTTGTCATTGTTATAGGCTCACTTTAGATAAGTGAGCGATAAGTTCAAATATCGTTGCTCTATCCTATGTATCACTGTGGTTTTACCACGAAGCTTTGTCTTGTCCATTATGAGACAGTGGGTGGGTATGTAATGATCTTCCTGGCATGAGTTTAATCAATAGAATTACCATTAATTCAAAAAAAAAAAAATTATACAGACAAAACTAAATGCTTTCTTGGCCAAACGATCGGATTAGACGGATGTATGAGATGAACATTCCATACAAGCAAAAGATAAACTAATATAGCTTCATGGTTCAATGGATATTTAAAAGTTTGATAAGAGGAATGATGTGATTGTCTTTGTCAATGTCATGGGATCTTCAAAAGAATGCATTTTGTTCACTTATGGCAGGTCGCCTCGAAAGATATGGTTTGGCGAAAAGGAGTTCATGGGTTTGGCAGGAGGAAATTATGAGTGATAGCTATGAAGACATACCTCTTTGTGATCAAAGGAAAGCAAAGATTGCTATCTACAAGCAACTTAAATTCCACTACCATATCATTTTATTCTTTTTGATGAAACTAACCCTTTCTTTGGTTTTCATCAATTGGAAACCACTTTATCAGTTTATCGTGTGGGAAAAAGAAGTGTCGAACACTAGGAGATGTGTAGAAGGCATCCACAACCACAGCACCAAGGGAACCATCTCCACCATCGCCACCACTACCACAATGTTTGTCATTCGTTTTATATATACATGTTTCTTGTCGTTTATGATCATCTTCTTTGTAGTTGCAGTAGTTAGTAAACACTTTGGGATCCATCTTTGGCCCTCTTTTGTGCCATCTACATCAATTTATATCATTGCAAATCTGTTACTGCAAGGACCATGAACTTGTCACAAACTGGTTGGGTTCATTTACAATCCGAAAATGGATTGGAGGATCATTTGCTCATCTCAATACTCAAGACGATGTTCATCCTCACAACTTTTCTGTAAGTTTAACAGTTCTTCTATCGACACGAAACCTTAACAAAATATAACTGGAAACAAAAGAAAAGTGTACCACCCCCTGATTTCTTCATATTGAATATGAAAAACCATTTTACACCAATTTTCAGATTTCATATTGTGAGATACATTCTACATGACTACATCCAAAAGCACGAAACATAAAGAATCTTACACCCCAGTAGAAAAGAATACATGACATATTAACAATGCATTTTCTTTAGATGTGGCAGAGGGTCGCAAAGCTATTCACTACTATACCCAGAAGAGCAAAAATGTCACCTGACTTGTGAGTGAGTGGCCCTCTAACTGTTTCATTCACGAACCCTAAATCGTGCTCCACCCTTTGCCTTGCCAGAATGGTAATCACCCACATTTGCAACAAATAGTGGATCTCTATCTTCAAATCTAAAGTCATCGCTCGCCTCAATACCACTGGCTTTTTCTGGATCTGTCTGCTCCAGTTCTCTTGTTAAATCGTCCATTGTTTTCCTTACACTTTCTCTACTCATGGTCCCTGCCTCACCAGTTGATGAAATGCCAACCATTGTAATCTTAGGAAGGTGTACATTTAGCTGTGAGGTCTCATCGACGTATTGTGTGGATAAGATTCCATCTTGGTGCTTTTGTTTTGACCATAGATGACTAAACCAACCTCCAAAAGGAAACCAGACACCGGATCTGTTTCCTTTGTTGGTCTGCATATCACCCTTTGGTTTAATATTGCAAGTGCTACTCTGTAGAGAATCTTTATTATCATTTACTGCTTCACAATAGCTAAGACAGTTGGTTGACTTGGAAGCTCTAAGAAAAGAAGCTGCACTCCTGCCATAGAATGAACACAGTTTTGTTAAAGAGGCATAAAAGGAGATTTCATGGTCATACATCAACCCCACAAACATTTGCCTGAGGTCAGACAGGTAGAAAATGCCTAATACTTTGCAGACCAAGCAGCATTATCTGAATAGCATCTCAAGCCATTCACTCTACATTAAATTATACCATCTTATATTAAGTGCACACGAAAACATATAGCAACACAAGGGTTCATAGATAGGTTGTAATATTGCTGACCATAGAATATAATTGATTTTCAGAAAAAGCATGCATCAATATACACATATCCAATCACAAAGGAAATATTTGATGCGAGTGCACAAACTTAACAATGGCAAAGGGTATACCTTCTCTCAAAAGTATCGATCATATAAGGGAATTTTGGTTGAATGCCAGTTGCCTTCCGTAGCCACCTATTACCCAGAATTACTTTGTCAACAGTATAATGAAGCTGCATTTCCGCTGCCTTAGATATGACACTCAATGGTATTCCAGGATTCCCTATTTCATCCATCACTTCCTGAACCTGCCCAGCAAAGAACATGATACATGAGACTCAACAATGTGAACTTGGATGGTCTGAACTTAATTTCACCATGTCTAATCCAAAATTACTTCACATTAATGTATCAAAAAGAAAGTTACTTCACATCCATTGTAATTTTACAAAACATCTCAATTTTACAAAACTACTTGCTCATTCAACAGAAATATTATGGGATTTCATACCTCTGGAGGTTCCCATAAGTTATCACCCATCTCTTCAATCACTTCTGCAGCCAAGTTGTCATCAACCACATCCCTTCTCCGCTGCATGTGCCGAGTTTGAATTAAAGAATGGAAATGCTGATCTACAGATTCCTCAAGAATGTTATCAAGCATGTTTTTATCAAAAAAGTAGGGTGTATACCTGTTGGAACAAACAGTAACCAACTGAGCATCAGCTATTCTGAATTAAACTATAATAAAACAACTGTTTCTGACAAAAGTACAAGTACTCAAGCAACAAGGAAATCAGCTTTCAGTTGGAAAAGAAAAAGAAAATCAGTATTCTCAGAAATATCCATTTTTTTTACCTAATTGACCAATTCACAAAGCAAACAAAATAGAGAAGGGTGCCCAACAATCTCTTAGGTTTCCAACCAGAAAGGAACATAATACATTCAATTGGAAAAAACAAACCGAAGGTAATTGGGATTTGAGATCTGAATAAGCACAAAACTTACTCTAAAAGTCCAAAGTAACTTCTAAGCCTATTTGAATGAACATTCTGTTAAAGATTCCAGTTTGTTCAGATACTCATTGAGATGATATGAAATGAAGGAGAACTCACCATTTGACCCCATCCGGACTTGCTATTGCAATATCCAAGTTTTGAGCACTAAAAACTGGGACTCCATCAACCCTTTTACATTTGCCATTCTCTGCGTTTCCCTTTAGAAGTTTGTTAGCTGCCTTGACCTGCAAGACCACCGATGTTCAGAAATATTATCATATAAAGAAAAGGTTAATACATGGTCAAATATAACAGAAGATGGTGGTCGTATCATACCTGTTTCTCATTTGGAACAAACTGGAATAAGTGGGGCTTTTCCTGCATAACCAAAACAGCACTGATGCATCAACAAATAAGTAAATTAGATACAGATTAGAGATGCAAAAAGGGGGTACCTTGAAATGCTCATAAGCCAAATCCAGCCGACAAGCACCCACCACCCCACTCGGAATATTCAGCCGTTTCACATACGTAACTAAACAACACAACCTCAGTCAGAATGCAGGTAATAATCTCCAGATAAAACTATCAATTCAATCACATAAAACGATAACCAAAACACCCAACAGTACCTGCATCACCTAAATCCATAAAAAACCGAAACACCGGGCCATCATTTCTCTCGCTATTAGTCACCGATGCAAACATCTTCTTAAGCCACTCAGGAGTTCTACAAGCACAAAACCACACAATGCATCAGAAATACAGCTAATAATAACTTAACACTCACTACTCAAAACCTCAAAGACACTATCTTACCTGCATCACCTAAATCCATAAAAAACCGAAACACCGGGCCATCATTTCTCTCGCTATTAGTCACCGATGCAAACATCTTTTTAAGCCACTCAGGAGTTCTACAAGCACAAAACCACACAATGCATCAGAAATACAGCTAATAATAACTTAACACTTACTACTCAAAACCTCAAAGACACTATCTTTATGAACCTCCAAGCTGAAATTCCACAAACACAATGATACAAACAAGAAAAAACCCTAATATTTTTTTTTTTTTTGCAGGAAAGATTGAAAGTTGGGACCTTTTGGAAATGAAGGGAATATCGAAGTGGGTGGAGACGGCCATGAGCCCAGTGCCGGAGAGGTCGCACATACTGAAGACCTGGCCCACAAAGGCGGGCCCACTGCCCTTGATCATGGAATTGAGCCCGGCAATCTTGACGGTCGCCGGGAACGAGGACGAGGTCGACTCCGACGGCGGCGGCGGCGGCGGCGCGGCGGTCTTCATGGCGGCGGGTTGAGGAGGAGGAGGAGGAGAGAGGGGTTTGGGGGAGGTGGGGAGGAAGAGGGAGAGGCGGATTGTGGAGGGGGAGGAAGAAGACGGCGTCGTTTTGGGGGCGGCGAAGAGGGAGAGGAGGTTGGCGGTGGCGGAGTTGAGCAAGTGGGCGATGGGTTTGGGTGGTGGTGCTGGGTTTGGGGTGGCTCGGTTGGTGAGGCCATGGAAGGTGATGAGTCTCGTCAATGTGAGTGTGTCTGTGTGTGTATAAAAGAGGATGAGACGGAGGGAGAGAGAGAGAGACAACGAAGGGAGGACATATCCATTGAGGATTAACAATCGCATTTTAAATTCAGGATATTTGCAAATTGACATGTCTTTTTTTTCCTTTTTCTTCTTTCTTCGCCTATTGTCACATGATAAATGAAATAAATACTCGAGTATCACTTATTCATAGTCCAGACTAATGTAATTGACGGGATATATGTTTTTTTATGTCAGTGATCCGATTGACATAATTTTTATCTCTCTAGTTTTCTTCATGTAATGGAGAAGTCAGACATCAATATTTAGATCGGGCTACCACTTGACGGTGTTATTTAATAATTCAGGATTATATAATGATTGTTCGTAGTGTATAAGCGCATCATGATAGATCTTACTAAAAATTAATATATTCTTACAATGATTTCGATACACACACACACTAAATTACTAATTGTGAAATATCTCTAAATTATATCTACGTGCATTCGATATTGAGTATCAAATATGAAACTAATTCAAAATGGATGACTAAATTATAAGTAAGTGACCACGGCGAAGTTATTTTACTCATTAAAGTTCAACTTTTCAACAATTTTCTTAAAAATTCTCCAAAAAGAGAAAAGAAACAAACGAGGTGAGTATTGTCACACCACAAAAATGATCACCTGGTCAGTTATTGACCAAGAAAATAATGCTCAACCACCCTTGGATGTAAATCCAATGGTAGAGAGAATTATTATTAAGTTGAGATGTTTTGTTTTCCACCATTGGATATAAATCTAAGGGTTATTGAGCATAAATTATTTGGTCAGCAACTGACCAGGTGAACACTACTGTGTCACACTAATACAAGGTGAATATTTGACCAAAAGAAAAATAAAAAGGTGAATAAAATCCCAATTTAATGCCCCAAGAATAGTAACTTCTTCAAACTAGTTGGGCCTAATATCACACTGGGCTTTCCACCACTCGTCCCACAGGACACGTCGTTCGGGTCACGCCGAATTGGATCCCAAACCAAAATAAAACCCAAAACAAGCCCCTCCTTCCCCATCTGAGCGTCTTCTCCATCCCCTCTCTCTCTCTCTCGCCATCGAACTGGAATTGATTCTGCAGGGATAGGATCGGTATCCGAGGGGCTGTAGGAAGAAAGTTGCCATGGCTGCTTCGGAGGAGAATAATGCGTTGTTTCCAATTTTTATCTTGACCATAATGGCACTGGCTGTAGTGCCTTACACGATAACAAAGTTGTGTCGTGCTGCGTCAAAGGAAACAAAGAGCATCCATTGTAAGTGCAGTGACTGCTCCCGTTCAGGAAAGTACCGCAGGTCATTGTTCAAGCGGGTAAGTTCCTTCTTTCTTCTTTGGATCAATTCTTTATTTAACTGAATTCCAGTCTTTGTTTTAAAACATTTAATTGTGTCTAATTCGACGCGGTTATGATTGCTTTTTGCAGATTTCAAACTTCTCAACATGCAGTAACTTGACAATAGTACTGCTTTGGGTTGTCATGGTAGTCCTGGTTTATTACATCAAAACTCAGAGCGCAGAGGTAAACATTTTGATTGAACTTGAAGCATTAATCAAAGGCATGCTTATATGTGGTCTTTTTGTCAGTGTCTTTACATTTCAATGCTATTGAGTTGGTTAATTGAGACTTCATATTAGATATCGAAAAGTGTATCCTTATACTTAGTATCTTGAAGTTAGAATTTCATTTGGGATATCTTTTCATCTTTTATATTCATCCAGAATCAAGTTTTCGACCCATTCCATATTCTTGGTCTGGAACCTGGAGCTCCAGATTCTGAAATAAAGAAGGCGTACAGGAGACTTTCTATACTATACCATCCAGATAAAAATCCAGATCCAGGTTAGAGTTGTGTTGCTTCTCAATTTATGCATGCTTATCGTGCTGCAAAATAGAAGGAAGAATGGGGACTTTCAGGATACTACATGTACTAAACCTTTTATTTTTTCCCTTTCTTTAGAGGCCAACAAGTACTTTGTGGAGAAAATAGCTAAGGCTTATCAGGCTCTGACAGATCCAGTATCTCGTGAAAATTATGAAAAGTATGGCCATCCAGATGGCAGACAGGTAATGTGCAGCTCATTTCTCGGAAAACAGATAGCTGCTTGCTTTTCAATATTTCCTTGTAAATTTTATATCAAATAGAATTATCATGTTTGAAACTGAACATGATGCTTTGACTTAAATAGGGGTTTGAAATGGGCATAGCTCTTCCTCAATTCCTACTAGACACCCAAAAAAATGGTGGTGTACTCTTGCTTGGGATCGTTGGTGTTTGTATTCTCTTGCCCTTGGTAATTGCTGTTGTATATCTCTCAAGGTCGGCAAAATATACTGGCAACTATGTCATGCACCAGACGTTGTACACTTACTATCACTCTATGAAGCCTTCTCTGGCTCCCAGGTACTCAATTCATTCACTAATAAATGTCCACCAACAAAAGCAAGTTAAGAGTCAATGATGTTCTAGTTTCTTTCTTATTTTAATGGATTCGGTGTAGCTGCTTTGGTCTTTTTTTATAATTTCATTGATCTTATGAGATAACTTGAATATACAGCAAAGTAATGGACGTCTTCATAAAGGCTGCCGAGTACACTGAAATTCCAGTTCGTAGAACTGACAACGAACCCCTCCAGAAGCTTTTTATGCTGGTTAGGAGTGAACTGAATTTGGACCTTAAGAACATCAAGCAAGAGCAGGCAAAATTTTGGAAGCAGTATCCAGCCCTTGTTAAGGTATTTTGTGCTCTGAGACATAACTTTATTGCCATGTGTCCTAATCATCATTTATGCTTATCTTTATGCCGCTTTCTATGCAGACTGAACTGTTGATTCAAGCGCAGTTAACTCGTGAGACAGCATCTTTATCTCCATCTCTGCAGGGTGATTTTAAACATGTTCTGGAACTTGCTCCTCGCCTCCTTGAAGAATTGAT
This sequence comes from Rosa multiflora, assembly GCA_002564525.1. NCBI lineage: Eukaryota > Viridiplantae > Streptophyta > Magnoliopsida > Rosales > Rosaceae > Rosa > Rosa multiflora. The sequence goes on along the minus strand of BDJD01002738.1, from coordinate 36,898 downwards.
GAAGGTGGTCTCTTCATTTCTTGTCTTGCATTTCATTAGCAGCCTCTTATAGAAGTCCGTTTGGAGGTCTAAATTTGTGATTTCCCATAAGCCTGTGTTGGAAAACTCACATTTGGTGCCATGTTAGGCCAGTTTCACTTATGCTTTACTTTATACAGATGGCACTGGTTCCACGCAATGCTCAGGGGCAGGGATGGCTGAGGCCTGCAATTGGGGTAGTTGAACTTTCTCAGTGCATAATTCAGGTGATTGTTCATCATCCACTTTTGTTAACCATGTAGATGTCATGGATATACTGACCATTGACTTCCTCTTTTATGTAATAAATTTACATAGGCAACTAATTATCAGTACTCTCTATCTCTCTGTGTGGACACGCAATTAGGATATATTGACCAATTTCAATGTCGATCCATGCACAAATTTAATAAAACTTTGAATATTGGAGTACATGCATCATCCGGAAAAGGTTTTTATGAAGTAAAAAAAATATATATATAAGAGCGTCTGTCTGCATCGAAAGCAATAGCGTGCCAAGACTAAGCAATATAATGTGAATGGTCCAAATTGTATGCTTGAATGTGTATATATTGATATAGATATGGGGATAGATGTGAGCCCACTTACAACCCCTAGTGGGTTGCATAGGTGAGTGTTTGATTTGCTAGAGGTAGACTCATAGCTTGGGTTTTGGTGTTTCTATGTCTCCAGAGTTCAGGCTCTTCAACTTCCTTTCAGCCAAATATTGATTGAAACGTTGTATAATTTCTCCGAAATATCTATTGGATCAATGTGTGCTATATTGTACCGGGAAATAATGTGTAGGAAAGAAGTTACTTCACCCCCCTTCTGTATGTCGGTGAGAGGATTATCTATGCTGCAGATATTTTAGACCCATGCTTGTGCTTTTGAACAGTAATGTCCTAAGTATCAAGTAAAGGCCAATTTATGGATTACCAGATTATGGCATGTGATTTGACCATAATATCAGACCCAAAAAGAAAAGAAAAAATAACTTCTATATTGATTAAGAGTTGTTGAACATACACCAAGTTAAATTACTTTTGTTCTGATTTCTTTGGTTTGACTTTGAAAATATTAGAATCCTTTTTCTTTCTTCTGTCAAAGAAATGGCAATTTTATGTAGTAAGCACATAGCTTCAAAGACACATCCCCTTAGCTTGTACAAATATGACTAATTTAGAGTCTTATTCTAATGGCCTATATAATGCAGGCTGTTCCACTAAGTGCAAGGAAGGCTATTGGAGGATCAAGTGAAGGCATTGCCCCCTTTCTGCAGCTGCCACATTTCAGTGAGGCTGTTGTAAAAAAGATAGCCCGGAAGGTAATAGTCTTACTTTGGAGTTTGGACCTTGGACCTTTTTTCCATGTCATGCTGGAAACTTTTATCTGTATCTTACATATGGCTAAAAGGTTCTATTTCTTCATAGCTGTAGCTGGTAGTGCTGTATTTCTAATTCTATTACTCATGAATAAAAAAAGGTTCTGTGAATCCTCTTTTTGAGACTAAGTGAGCAGAAAGTTTGCACAAGTTGATCTAATCAATTAGTATTTTTTTTTATTTTAAACTTTGCTTAATAATTTTTGTCTTTCATTTGTAGAAGCTGAGAGTGTTTCAGGAGCTTCGGGATGTGTCTATGCAAGAGCGTGCTGAGTTGCTTTCTCAAGTTGCTGGTTTCTCGGCTGCTGAAGTAGAAGATGTTGAAATGGTTTTAGCAGCAATGCCATCCATATCGCTTGACGTTAAGTGTGAGACTGAAGGTGAAGACGGTATACAAGAGGGTGACATTGTCACTGTTCATGCTTGGGTGACACTACAGCGCGATAACGGCCTGATTGGTGCCCTTCCCCATGCCCCCTACTTCCCGTTTCGCAAGGAGGAAAATTTCTGGTTTTTGCTTGCAGATAGTGTCTCCAATAATGTGTGGTTCTGGCAGAAGGTAAATTTCATGGAGGAAGCTGCAGCAATTACTGCTGCTTCCAAGGCAATTGAGGAGACAAAGGAGGGTTCAGGAGCAAACATGAAGGAGATTAGTGCTGCTATCAAAGAAGCAGTTGACAAGGTGAAGAGTGGATCTAGATTGGTAACGGGCAAGTTACCTGCCCCAGCAGAGGGGAATTACAATTTGACTTGTTACTGTCTGTGCGACTCTTGGCTTGGTTGTGATAGAAGAACAAACTTGAAGGTAAAGGTTTTGAAGCGTACCCGAGCTGGTACACGTGGCGGTTTTGTGGCCGAAGATGGACCGATTACAGAGGACGGGATTGAAGAGGAGGAAGATGTTGATGACGAGGAATATGATGAGGATTATGAGAGTGAGTACAGCGAAGATGAGGCAGATGAACAACAGGATACAAAACAGAAAGGCCCTGCTGCAAATGGCAACGCTCATATACAAGGCACAGAAGGTTCAGGTTCAGAGGAGGACTAAAACACATAAAAGCTTTACTTAGCATTTCTGTTTTCTTTGTTCATCTATCTTTTATTCGGTGAAAGAATTGAAACAACCACCCACCACAATGATAGTTACCGTGTTACCCTATGTTCCCATCCCTGATTTTGGCAGGTTTTAGTAGTTTCGATACCAAATACGTGGGTTTCCAAACCCATTGAACTTCAGTTTTTTAAAAATATTTAGACATTTTGTTATTGATCTCCTTTCTTGGAACAAAAGTTATTTATACGCATTAGAAGTAGGGATGTAGTCTAACTGAACAAACTCAAATACCTAAAATCTAATGAACATATTAATGCAATACAAGTATGTTATACCTTAGACATAAACAACTGAAGTCGACACTCGACGATAGGGTATGCCTTTTTTGGGTTACATCGGAGGTGATCGTATTTTAACATACCTAATTCTAATTTAATTCTCTGCTCTTCCATACTACTCGGGCTAACTTAAATGATAATCAGACATCATCCAAAAAAAAAAAAAATTGATAATGAGCTGTGTTGTGGAAGTAAGATTCATAATTTTCCAAAATATTGTCCAAATTCGAGTAATACATTTTTGATTCGAAAGATATACTAAACCCCAACTAACCAATTGGTTACAGACTTACAGTTTAGAAGGTCATCATGGGATAATCGCCATGGCTTCCAGTTTAACACTAATCCTACTGCCTCTAGTGCCTTATACAATGTCAAAGCTATAGTGCTGCTGCATTGAAGAAAACAAAGAGCATCCATTGCCAGTGCTCCGATTGTTCTCTTTTAGAAAAGTGCCTCAAGTCGATGTTTAAGCAAGCGAGTATCCATTAATTGCAGCCAAAATTTCGGCCACTAATCACTTTTTTAAATCATCATATCTAACTATGAATTCCAAATTTCATAGTAATGTGCAATTCTTTTCAATATTTCAGCGTCAATGTTATGTCACAATCATAGTTTGAAACAGATGATGATACTTTACTTCAACAGGGGTCTGAATTTGGTATAGCTCTTCCTATGTTCCTATTCACCAAAAAAAAGGCGAAAAAATTATCTTCCTGGCATCTTTCGGTCTCTGCTTGCCATTGGTGATGGCTTTTGTATATCTCTCAACGTCATCAAAACATACAGTCAATTATGTTATGCATCAAACATTGTCTGGCTCCAAGGTACTCGATTTATTCAGAACATATATTCACCTATTAGCTCTTGTCTGACAATCAATTACGATGAACTGAGTAGCTGAATTGTTGGAGATGGTTCCTACATTCCCATTTCCAGTTTGCATGTTTTAATGTATCTGGTGTTACTTGCATTATGTTGTAGTCTCTTTTAAAATTATCATTGGCTTGAATACACAGCGAAGTGATTGCTGTCTTCATAAAGGCTGCTGAGTATATGAAAATTCCATTCGTGGAACCGACAATGAACCCCTCTTTTTATGCTACTCAGGAGTGAACTGAATCGGCACCTTAAGAACATCAAGCAGGAGCAGGAAAAGATTTGGAAGCAGCATCCAGCCCTCATATAGGTAATGCTCCAAGGAAGGCTATATATATTACCTTTAAATGTGTCCTGATCTTTGGCAATTACACATGTTTATCTTTGTGCCACTTTCTATGCAGGCAGAATTGTTGATTCAAGCACAATTAACTCGTGCGTCGGGGTCTTTATCTCCATCTCTGCAAGGTGATTTAAGACGTGTTCTGGAACATGCTCCCCGCCTCCTCAAAGAATTGATGAAGGATGATTCTTCATTTCATGTCTTAGAGTAGAAGCAGTGATTTTGCCGCTGAAAAGTTTTGGACTTCCCTTAAGTCTGCATTGTTTAACTAAAAATTGGAAACCGCTTTATGCTAGTTTTACTTGTGCTTTTCTATATTCAGATGACACTTGTTCCGCGCAATGCTGAGGGGCAGGGATGGCTGAGTGCAGCAATTGAGGTGGTGGAACTTTCTCAGTGTATCATTCAGGTGATGGCCATGATCATTCAATATCCCTCTTTTACGTGTAAAGCTAAAGAAACTCATCAATTGTACCTTTTACAGATGTGCACTAATTTTTCAATTTTTGTGTCTGTTTGATGGCCAACAATGCAGGCAGTTCCTCTTGGCAAAAGCAAAGTTACTGGAGGATCCAGTGAAGGCAGTGCGCCCTTTCTGCAGCTACCACATTTTAGTGAGGTGCGCTGTTATGGAGAAGCTAGCCCCGAAGGTAAATAGTGTTATTTGGGATCATGTTTCTAGAGCTGGAAGTGCTGCATTGCTACTCCTGATAGTTTTTATTGAAAAGGGTCCAATTCATAACTAGCCTTTTTCTCTTTTGACCTTAGCTTTACTTATATTCTTTTTTTTATTTGTAGATTAGAATGTTTCAGGAGCTGGAAGACCGTGCTGACTTACTTTCTCAAACTGCTGGGTTCTCTGCCACTCAAGTACAAGATGTTGAGATGGTATTGACAAGGATGCCTTCAATATCAATAGAAGTTAAATGCGAGACTGAAGGCAAAGAGGATATACAAGAGTCACATTGTCACATTTCAAGCTTGAGTGACATGCACTAAAATGAGATAATGGCCTAATCGGTGCCCTTCCTCACGCCCCCTTCTTTCTGTTTCACAAGGAAGAAAATTTCTGGTTTTTGTCTCTTTTGACCTTAGCTTTACTTATATTCTTTTTTTATTTGTAGGTTAGAATGTTTCAGGAGCTGGAAGACCGTGCTGACTTACTTTCTCAACCTGCTGGGTTCTCTGCCACTCAAGTACAAGATGTTGAGATGGTATTGACAAGGATGCCTTCAATATCAATAGAAGTTAAATGCGAGACTGAAGGCAAAGAGGATATACAAGAGTCACATTGTCACATTTCAAGCTTGAGTGACATGCACTAAAATGAGATAATGGCCTAATCGGTGCCCTTCCTCACGCCCCCTTCTTTCTGTTTCACGAGGAAGAAAATTTCTGGTTTTTGCTTGCAGACAGCGCCTCCAATGACATTTGGCTTTTGCAGAAGGTAAATTTCATGGACCAAGCTGAGGGTATTACCACCGGTTAAGGATATATTAAAGGGTTCAGGAGCAACTACGGAGGAAATTAGTGCTGCTGTCAAAGTAAGTTATGGCAAGTCACAGGGCCTAGTGCAGGGGGATTACAATTTGACATGTTACTGCTTGTGCGACTCTTGGATAGGTTGTGATCAAAAGACAAATACAAGAGAACGAAGATGAGGAGGGCTAAAACAAATAACATGTGAGGGTTCTATCGAATGAATTGAAACAGCCACCACAGCATGTGCTGAAACGTGATGGTGTCATTTGTGGAATTAACCTTTTTCATGGAACAAAATTTACTTTTAAGCATTGGAACTATGAGTGGTTGTTGGTATGATTATGTTGTCAACTTACCATATGATAAGAAGGTATGGCATATCACAACCTCTGATGCATCCAACTAGTCAAGAAGAGGTTTTAGATTCAACCCTGAGTTCATCTACATTTGTACCAGCTTCCTCAAGTAAATTGGACGAGTTCTGGTCCACTTCCTCAGCTTCAACAATCTGTTCATCTGGATTTGAGTCGGCATTTAACACTTCATTTGAGCTTTGGATTGTTTCCTTCTCCTCATTTAGCATTTTGCCATCACCATCAAGATTGCTCACTTACTCATCTTCAACAATCTGTTCATCTGGATTTGAGTCAGCATTTAACACTTCATTTGAGCTTTGGATTGTTTCCTTCTCCTCATTTAACATTTTGTCATCACCATCAAGATTGCTTCGCTTGTTTGCTTGAATTCTAACACGTTTTCCTTTGATGTACCGAATTTCCCATTTTGGCGGTGGATATTTCTTCTTCAATTTAGCGTATTTGTCCATCATACCCAGCTTCTGAAAGACATCTCCAACCTTGTCAACAATCGACATATTTGGTTTGATACCAAGCTCCTCCATGTCAGCAAATATCTACAGCAAGCGAAAGTTTCCAAGAAGTTAAACTAAAATTAATGCATCAAATTCAAAGTCTCCAATATGCAAACTAGTGATACCATGAAATTCAACATTAAGGCAAACGTGAATAAAATCCCTTCACAATCAAAATCCAATAATTTTCAGGAATCTGCATTACTATGTTTCCGAATTTCAATTGACCAATTGTACTTTACAAAGCATTAGCACTATAGTACCTCAAACATCTTGTCATGCAAGCCCTTCTCATAGTAAATCGAAATCATTTTGTCAAAGAACGTTCGAGGCATGCTATCCAAGTACTGCGAGAACAGCTTTGTCCAAAGCTCTTCAGCTTCTTCAAGTCTCCCATCCGCCGCTAAAGCATTCAACAATGTGAAATAGGTCCCCATTGTTCTTCCTTGACCTTTGCTCAGCATCCATTTTGATACCTAAAACCCAAAGCTATTAGTTTCTGAGAAATTAACTACTATGATTACAAATTCATGATTCTAACCAAATAAAGAAGGAGAAAAAGACCTGAATTATCCTTTTCCAGTCTTTCTGATTCTCAAGAGTCTTCAATGCCTTCTTCACTGTAATCAAAGGGAATTCCAATTCCCAAGCAATGAAAGAATCAAGTGCCCCATAAACCTCCTCTTTCACATTTGACAAACCCTTAACCTACAAAAAAAGATTACTACTTTCAACACTACAACACATGTATATGCAAAAGGGTGCACTAATAAAATAAGAGAAACTTACACACTCAACAAGCTTGAGTGATTTGGAAATGGTCCCTATCTTCTTATTGGCTTTCCAGACTCTTGGGTATCTGGGTCTTGGACCCTTTAATCCACAAACCTGAAAAAAGAAGCAAAATTTAACAACAAAGTGATAATCTTTCACATGAATAATTCTCTCAGAATGATGCAAATTACAAAAAATAAAAAATAAAATAATGGGCCTCTGTTTCTGAAGCTTACCACTACACTGGTTCTACTGTGGGAGATTCCGGTAAATTCCAGCCGCCGAGTAAAGACCGGCAGTGAGTACGTCAAGGTAAGCATACTAAGACAGCATTTGAAATTCCCAGAAAAGAATAGATTGAATGGCTCAGACAGGAGCCTCAGATATATTACTCCCTCTTAAAACGGTGCGTTTTGGCTTAGAGTTTTGACCGCTCAATTAAACCCACAAAAATGAACTGTGTTTGGAGCTTATCAACCTAAATTTAAATCTGCTTAGTGTATATAAATATTTAACACGACCGGATTTCATAACTCAAAAGATCGTTAGTAGCTCATCTTAAAT
>BDJD01002738.1:6917-28880 GCA_002564525.1 Rosa multiflora | reverse complement strand
AAAATAGATAAGGAAAATAATAAAGAATGCAATATAATATTATTGAATTGGAAAGTCTAGAGAAATTAAATATAATATTTTTTTGGGTATAATTATTGTCCTTAATAGTCATTTTATAAGAGGTTATATATGTCATTTAATAATTCATAATAGAGTGAGGTCAACTGAGCAGATTTAGAGGTCCCAATAGAAACACTCTTAAGAAAATATTGAAACAAAAGTCACGAGTGTTGAGTTGATACTCTTTAAAACAGTACACTAAAGTATGCAAAATACTGTACTTACAAAAAAATAATAATAATAATGATAAAAACAAATCATTAATAGTTTGGATTAAATTTGTGTTTGATGACTTTGATCCGTTAAATAAACAGTTTTGTTAATCCAAACTGTTACCAAGTTAACAAATCAAATTTTTAATCGACCGGCAGTGAGTACGTCAAGGTAAGCATACTAAGACAGCATTTGAAATTCCCAGAAAAGAATAGATTGAATGGCTCAGACCGGAGCCTCAGATATATTACTCCCTCTTTAAACGGTGCGTTTTGGCTTAGAGTTTTGACCGCTCAATTAAACCCATAAAAATGAACCATGTTTGGAGCTTATCAACCTAAATTTAAATCTGCTTTGTGTATATAAATATTAAACACGACCGGATTTCATAACTCAAAAAAAGATCGTTAGTAGCTCAACTTAAATCTTTATCCGACCGATTAACGGATATTTGGTTCACTAATCCGCGGTTTATTATAATAAATATTCTTAATTTTTAAATAAAAAGATTAACTTTTTTTATCTTGACACTAAAGTACTCAAAATACTGTACTTACAAAATAAAAATAAAATAATAATGATAAAAACGAATCATTAATAGTTTGGATTAAATTTGTGTTTGATGACTTTGATTCGTTAAATAAACGGTTTTGTTAATCCAAACTGTTACCGAGTTAACAAATCAAATTTTCAATTCAAATCCGTCCGATAGTCACTTATCCGAAATCCGATCCATTGACACTTGTTTGAGTAAATACTGTAGAGAGGCTGTTTTTATTCGCGCCCGCAGGAGATCCCAGCCCCCCACCAACTTGGCATCTTTAAAGTACCAAAAACTCAAAAAGAGTACCTCAATCCTCATCCTCTCAAAAACCAAACTGAAAGAGATATTCCTTTGGATTTTCAACACTTCCATTAATTCAAGAGAAAAAGAAAACACTTGTTTGAGTAAATACTGTAGAGAGGCTGTTTTTATTCGCGCCCGCAGGAGATCCCAGCCCCCCACCAACTTGGCATCTTCAAAGTACCAAAACTCAGAAAGAGTACCTCAATCCTCATCCTCTCAAAAAACCAAACTGAAAGAGATATTCCTTTGGATTTTCAACACTTCCATTAATTCAAGAGAAAAAGAAAACGATGATGATGATCGAGTCAGCCATGGCCGTACGATTCAACTCCGCCGCCGCCAATGTCTGCTCCTCCACCGCCGTCCCTTGTAAATTAACTTCCTTCCCCTTACTCCCAGCTCACCTCAGCTCAGCTGGAAAAAAAGTTGCCTTATATGGTTTCTTTGATTGGTTGTTGTAGGTTTTCGTCCACGGTGGAGCTCGGAGGAGCTGACCGGAGCAGTCCACGTCACCTCTTGCCGGCTTGCGTACTCCGGCGGCTGGTAAGCCGGCTGATTTTGATTGTAGTTGGTTGAGCTTTTGTTTCGGTGAATAATCGAATTTGAAATGTTATGGTTTTGGAAGTGAAGACTGTATTGTTATGGATGCTGAGAGTTTGAGGCTTACTTGCAGGGGTAGGATTCGAAGATCAAAGCATTATGATTCGGTTGCGAAAAGGAGCAATTGTGTAAAGAATGGGATTCGAGCTGCCACGGAGCAGTTAGGGCCTGGTTCGGAGCCTGTGAAGCCGAATGGGAGGCCGCAGTACCATCCGTTTGAGGATATTGCTGAAGCGACATTGGATAATGTTGGAGCTGCAAGACTTACATCTGCAGAATCTGCTAGGACCATTATTGAGGTACTGCATTGTATGTACCCTATGAATGTAGGAAAGTAGTTGTTTTAAGTGGTTAGCGCGGTAGTAATTCTGCATTGTTAGTGATGTGCATGGTGTGTTGTGTGCAGGTTAATAGCAAAGCGACGCTCATGTTTTCGAGTCTGATTAATGATGAGGTTCATGAAAATATTATGTGTCCTGATTTGCCTTATGTAACTGATGAACATGGAAGTAAGTCAAGTGTATGAGTTTCTCATCATACATTGGACTTGTCAACCTTTGTTTCTTAGTGTTTACTTTAGTGAAGTTCTTATAAGCTCTGGCATGTTACAGATATATACTTTCAAGTAAAGGATGGTGAAGACAATGCGTCTATGCAATCTATAACTTCAGAGAATAACTTTGTGGTATGCAGCTTTCGTGAACACATTTTCATATCATGATTACTTGTTGTTAAACCATAGCAAAGATTCCGGTTTTGCAAACCTTTTTGCTCTAATGTTATTCTTGTGGCCTTTTTGTTGTGCGTTATATGATGCAGCAAGTTATTATTGGCTTAGATACTATGGAAATGATCAATGAGATGGAAGTACCAGAAATTGATTTTGGAATTGATGAGATTGAAGGTGAATATAGTGATGGTGAAGATGGCAGTGATGAGGACGACGACGACGATGAAGATGGTGACGATGATTCGGTTTGTTTTCTGTTTTTGTTTCTACCAATCTGGAGCGTGCATGAAGTTGTCACCATTTCTAATGGTTTAATAGATTCTTGTTTAGGATTGGGTTTCCGTTCTTGATGACGAAGATGAAGAAGATGACGATGAAGATGACGAGACTCTTGGAGACTGGGCAAAGCTGGAGACTATGCGTTATTCTCACCCAATGTATTTTGCTAAGAAGCTGACTGAGGTAACTGTCCACTGTAAATATTGTGACTCTGCCATGAAGTAGTGTAGGAGAAGTAATCTTGGGCGGTTGAAGATACATGACAAGAAATTCCGTCATTTTATACTATATTGCAACTAAAACATTTAAATATTCTTCCTTAAATGCATAATTGTAGAACATGTTTTTATTTAAAGCATCTAATTTAAACTTTTTTCAGGCCATGGTCTGTGGTGAACTTAGAATTTTCTGTTTCTGTTTTTAATTTTTAGGTTGCTTCAGATGATCCTATAGATTGGGCAGAGCAGGCTCCAGCTAGTTTGGCAATTCAGGGGCTTCTAAGACCTGCATATATTGAAGAACATACGGTCATAAAAAAGCATATGTCGGATCATGAGCCCAATGATGATGAAAAACAAGTTGGGAGAACTGTAGAAGATGATTTAGAAGAGCCTGATAAGATCAATGGCCATGAATCAGGATCTTTTAAGGGCAGTCCAATCCGAGCGGAGGAATCAGACAATGAGAAGGGTGAAATACCAAAGAATGGGACTACTTTTTACAAACTGGAGATTGTTAAGATTCAGTTGTTTTCATCACATGGACATCAGGTGTGTGTAATGATTTTAGGTATCTTTGAATTGTATAATTTCTCATATGCTGCTGAATGGTTAAGGTTTCGGTACATTTCAGTTTTTATCCCCTGCATGATCCATTAAATATGAGAAATATGGATTTTTCTTTTGAGTCATACCCCAAATTACTTGCAGGGGTAGGATTCGGAGATCAAAGCATTATGATTCGGTTGCGAAAAGGAGCAATTGTGTAAAGAATGGGATTCGAGCTGCCACGGAGCAGTTAGGGCCTGGTTCGGAGCCTGTGAAGCCGAATGGGAGGCCGCAGTACCATCCGTTTGAGGATATTGCTGAAGCGACATTGGATAATGTTGGAGCTGCAAGACTTACATCTGCAGAATCTGCTAGGACCATTATTGAGGTACTGCATTGTATGTACCCTATGAATGTAGGAAAGTAGTTGTTTTAAGTGGTTAGCGCGGTAGTAATTCTGCATTGTTAGTGATGTGCATGGTGTGTTGTGTGCAGGTTAATAGCAAAGCGACGCTCATGTTTTCGAGTCTGATTAATGATGAGGTTCATGAAAATATTATGTGTCCTGATTTGCCTTATGTAACTGATGAACATGGAAGTAAGTCAAGTGTATGAGTTTCTCATCATACATTGGACTTGTCAACCTTTGTTTCTTAGTGTTTACTTTAGTGAAGTTCTTATAAGCTCTGGCATGTTACAGATATATACTTTCAAGTAAAGGATGGTGAAGACAATGCGTCTATGCAATCTATAACTTCAGAGAATAACTTTGTGGTATGCAGCTTTCGTGAACACATTTTCATATCATGATTACTTGTTGTTAAACCATAGCAAAGATTCCGGTTTTGCAAACCTTTTTGCTCTAATGTTATTCTTATGGCCTTTTTGTTGTGCGTTATATGATGCAGCAAGTTATTATTGGCTTAGATACTATGGAAATGATCAATGAGATGGAAGTACCAGAAATTGATTTTGGAATTGATGAGATTGAAGGTGAATATAGTGATGGTGAAGATGGCAGTGATGAGGACGACGACGACGATGAAGATGGTGACGATGATTCGGTTTGTTTTCTGTTTTTGTTTCTACCAATCTGGAGCGTGCATGAAGTTGTCACCATTTCTAATGGTTTAATAGATTCTTGTTTAGGATTGGGTTTCCGTTCTTGATGACGAAGATGAAGAAGATGACGATGAAGATGACGAGACTCTTGGAGACTGGGCAAAGCTGGAGACTATGCGTTATTCTCACCCAATGTATTTTGCTAAGAAGCTGACTGAGGTAACTGTCCACTGTAAATATTGTGACTCTGCCATGAAGTAGTGTAGGAGAAGTAATCTTGGGCGGTTGAAGATACATGACAAGAAATTCCGTCATTTTATACTATATTGCAACTAAAACATTTAAATATTCTTCCTTAAATGCATAATTGTAGAACATGTTTTTATTTAAAGCATCTAATTTAAACTTTTTTCAGGCCATGGTCTGTGGTGAACTTAGAATTTTCTGTTTCTGTTTTTAATTTTTAGGTTGCTTCAGATGATCCTATAGATTGGGCAGAGCAGGCTCCAGCTAGTTTGGCAATTCAGGGGCTTCTAAGACCTGCATATATTGAAGAACATACGGTCATAAAAAAGCATATGTCGGATCATGAGCCCAATGATGATGAAAAACAAGTTGGGAGAACTGTAGAAGATGATTTAGAAGAGCCTGATAAGATCAATGGCCATGAATCAGGATCTTTTAAGGGCAGTCCAATCCGAGCGGAGGAATCAGACAATGAGAAGGGTGAAATACCAAAGAATGGGACTACTTTTTACAAACTGGAGATTGTTAAGATTCAGTTGTTTTCATCACATGGACATCAGGTGTGTGTAATGATTTTAGGTATCTTTGAATTGTATAATTTCTCATATGCTGAATGGTTAAGGTTTCGGTACATTTCAGTTTTTATCCCCTGCATGATCCATTAAATATGAGAAATATGGATTTTTCTTTTGAGTCATACCCCAAAATGGCCGGATTATGTTAGAATAGACCTCATTTATTGGTGAACTTTAGAATGTGCTTTCCCTCAACAATAATTGGACATTTGGATGCACTGCAGTATTACTGATGTAATCTATTCTGTCTAATTCTCCAGAGTGTTGTTGAAGTAGAAGACTTCGTAAAAGCTCAGCCCGATGCCATTGCACACTCAGCCGGTAAAATTATATCTCGTCTGAAAGCAGGTGGAGAAAAGACCACACAAGCTCTCAAGTCCCTTTGTTGGAGACTAAAGGGTATTCAAGTTGAGGTAACATATTTAAACTTGCTAGTCAAGCTTTCAAATTTATTCAGAAATGTGGCTATAGATCTTGGTTAAATTTTTGTTTATCACCACCGCCCAATCCAGAAAAGAAAAAAGTTGTTAGTTTTTCTTCATCTCACTTTTTTGTTTTTGCCATTTGATGATACTACAATTGTGTGCCATTTTGAAGCATTTGATAACATATTTGGTCCTGAAATTTTGCATGTAAAGTGAAAGGGCTGAGTGCTGTTGATATATGAAAACATATTTAACACCCTCTTTCTGAGTCTTATATTTCATTATCATCACAATCTTCTGAAAGCTATCAATTAAAGTTGAAGCCTTGTAGATAATAGGTCTCAAATTTATTTATTTGCAGGAGGTAGTACTTACCACTGTAGATTCTCTTGGATTTGACTTGAGGGTTTGCTCAGGAACACAAGTTCAGACGTTGCGGTTTGCACTAAATGCACGGGTATGCTAATTATCTGAAAGCCATAATCAGTCTTTAATGTTTGTACATTTCATCTTGTATTTTGAGTCTTCCATAGCTTCCATCCATGAATTATCTAATAACACTGAGCTGCTGTGCATAGAGCAGTGGTTATACTTGTACCTCTTTGCAACTTGCTATACCTCCCTTGAGAAAGATGTCTAAGGTTCATAGTTTGCCTTGTGGAGAGAAATAGTTGAAAATGTTCACTAATTCTAGTGTCAAGTCCAACACCTAACTTATGAAATAGTCTAGCATGTTTTTTATAACTCGGGAATAGTCATTTACTATTGAACCATCTCTGAAGCAGAAACAAAATATGGTTGCACATTCCTTAATATATTAGTCTTTTTGGGAAGCATCTATGAAATATAACGTGTATTGTGCCTTTGATTGCCCCATCTGCCACTTCTGAGTATAATATGCCTATTTTACCAAAGTTAGAAAGTGACATTGCCTTTGATTGCCCCGTATACTGTGTCTTATCAGGCCACTTCTGAGTATAGTGCTGAGAGACAACTTAATGATCTGCTATTCCCGAGGACACAGCACACGCCACAGAAAGTAAAGCAAAGTTAAAATTTAGCAATGCTAACAGAATCGCAGGTACCATATTATGGTTTGCTTCTAGCTGGTTGAATCTTCGGAACAGAATTGGATACAACAGTTGGAAGGAGCCCCAAAAAGTTTCATGCACAGTCCACAAGTTGTGTACTTTTACATTTTTTTAGTCAATCGGGTCATGTATCATTTACTTGTGTTCCTGATAATGAAAATTCATTGTTTCAATGCTTTTTGGGGTCATACACATTCTTTTTTCTAATTCTTGCCCTTTTTGCTGCCAAGTCAAAACAGAAGTAAACTATGAAGTTGAATAGCTCTGATTTAGCTGAACATAGTGCATTGTTCTCAACTAGATTAGGCCTGAAAATTACCAAACAGCTTATCAGTTTCATCAGGCCATGTACTGCATCTTTTTTTATGAACTAGTTTTTACCCCCATCCCATTCATTGTATCAACTGGATTATAAGCTCAGGTAGAATATATTCTTTTGGGGCTGTTCAGGGTCTCTCATTCATTTTTATTCATTTTACATTACTCTTTCCAAAAGAAGATTGTACTGTAATACATTTGATAATGTTACATACTGCTTAGCTCATAATAGAAGCTTAATGCTAAGTTTCCCTGTCATGAACATCGATTCTGTATTGCAGTGTCCCGATCTAAAACTACAAACAGGCATTTTATTCACGAATTCGGCTCTCTTACACAAAACATGATCTGAATGTATACAATTCGCAAATCTCAGCATCAGTGGACCAATCTCACTGCTTCATGTAAGTTTCATACACCAGCTGTGCAGCAAGAATGTCCACAACTGCAGATCCGACCGACTTGAACACGGTAATCTCCTCTGCACTTCTCCTCCCAGCCTTCTCTCCTCCGATCAACTCCACCAGCATCCCACACACATCCTCCTTCCCGATCACACCTCTCTCGAAAGCTCCAACCAACTCCCCAGCCTCCACCAGCGCCGCCTCATTGTCCACAAACACCCTCCCCCTCCTGATGGCCTCATCATCACACTCCTTCATCGAATGCTGGAACGATCCAACCAAGTCCAAATGAGCTCCCACCTTCAGCCTCTCCCCCTTCACCAGCGCCACCTCGGAATTCGTGGCGCAGCTCACAATGTCCCCCATCGCCACCGCCTCATCCAAGCTCCCATTGCTCTCAAACCCAACCCCATCACCTCCCACGCTTCTCCTCATCTCCTCCGCCAATGCTCTCGCCTTCACCTCCGTCCTGTTCCATATGATCACTCTCTTCAAGCCAGGCCTCGCTGCAAGATGCGCCCTGATCAAATGCGGCGCCAGAGCACCGGCTCCGATCATGACCAAAACCTCACTGTCGTTTCTGGAGAGAATTCTGGAAGCCAAGCCGGAGACGCAGGCGGTGCGGTAGAGAGTGAGAGCAGTGCCGTCCATGGTGGCCAGGGTTTGGCCGGAGGTGGAGCTGAAGAGGACGTAGCTGCCGTGGATTCCGGGCAAGTTGACGGCGGAGTTGAGGGGGAAGTAGGTGACGAGCTTGACGCCGAGGTAGGGGAGGGAGGGGGAGGAGGACCAGGAGGGCATTAGGAGGAGGGAGGAGGTGGGCGAAACGGCGTAGCTTTGGCGGATTGGGGAGCAGAGGGAGGAGGAGACGGTGGGGAGGGAAGAGTGGAAGTGGTCGATTAGGGTTTGGTGAGAGAGGATTGAGTGTAAGGAATTGGTGGTGATGAAGACTGGGATTGGTTTGGTGGTTGTGGATGAAGAAGAAGAAGAAGCCATTGTTAGGAGCTTGGGAGAGAGATGAGTGAGGACCAAGACTTATATACTTCTCAGTCAAATAAGATTTTCCACTTTTCTTTTATATAATATTATCCAACAAAATTTAGATTTTTTTTTTTTTTGGTCAAGGTAAATGTCAGGTCCTTGATTCATGATATTAGAAGTATTAACAAGTTGTTTTGAAGTAATTTTCTTTAATCACGTGTTTGATGAAGCAAATATTTTGACGGATGCTATTTAACCACAATGTGAGGATATTCCAACAGTTTTGAAGCTTGCTTCTGGGTTTGATCTCCTTAATCCCTCGTATTTTCTGTTCCAATACAAATTTTTTAACACTAGGATCAAACATTCCAGAGTCCCCAAACATTTTTGATCTAGAAATCAAATTAATGGATGCCTGTTAGCCCCCAGAAAAATATACAAGAATTTGCAATATTATAACCATGGCATACTAATATATGTACTCATAACATGAGTAGCATCTCAGCATAACTAGATCGATAACCATGGTCTGTTATTCTACTAATATACGTACTGATAACGTGAGTAGGATCTCAGCATAACTAGATAAATAACCATGGCCTAGTAATATACGTACTGGGAAGCCTGTGTCAGCTTCTGACTAATCTGAGAGCTCAACTTCTCACCATATATGGAATAGATGATTAGATGTAGGATGACACGGCATGCTCCAAGATTGCCTTACAACTCTTCTTAGGGGTGTGCAAAACAGAATACAAACCGGCCAAATCGGTCGAAACTGACTGGTAAATATAGTTTGGTTAAAGTTTTTTAGCGTTAAAATATGAAAGTCGGTTTAATACCGAACCAAACTTCAAAATGATTCACTTATTTGGGTTTTAAGCCTTTGGGTCTAGGATTCAATATGGTAGTATATCATTTTGAGAATCAAATTATAATTGGAAATTTAGAACTTACTTATAAAAGACTACCACAAATATATATATATATATATATATATATATATATATTTGTGGTAGTCTTTTATAAGTAAGTTCTAAATTTCCAATTATAATTTGATTCTCAAAATGATATACTACCATATTGAATCCTAGACCCAAAGGCTTAAAACCCAAATAAGTGAATCATTTTGAAACTATTTTTTTTCGACAAAATTTTGAAACTATTTTGGATTTTGTTCTTTGAATATTAGTTTTGGATTTTGATTATTAAATTTTTATTATTGAAATTGAGTTTTAGTAATTTATTATGAGTTTTTCGTAAACAAAACGTTAATGCTATATAGGTTAAAACCGCCTTACCGACCGAACCAAATCATCTTTAAATGGATTGGATTGGATCGGATTAAGTTTATTTTTTTTGATGACCGGTTGTCTAAAATGTCTAAACCGCTTATTTTGGCATAGAGACGGTTTGGAGTCAAAACCGATCCAATCCAATCCGCATGCAGCCCTAACTCTTCTTCTCACTCCTGCTCTGATACTTGATCTGATTTGAAGACTCATTTCCACCTGCAACTCATTCTCTAATTATTAATATCCTTGAAGTACAACACAGATAAAAATATGCGGTGTGAATTGCTAACTGAACAGCGCAAAATCATCAAGATCAAAATGAATGAAGCAGATATAAGGTCAAAACGCTGAAAACTTATTGCTATGCATCTAAATTAATAACTCCAAAACTTTTGAAATCAAAATCATAAGCTAAGCGATATGGTTCTGCCCATAGTTGATCTGAATATAATTCATCATGCCATACAATAAGGTAATACCATTATTTCATTAACTTTATGCATCCATTCAGTGTTTTCCTTCTAAATTCCCCAAATAATATAAATCAGCAATCACTAAATACATTGGAAACAAACTAGCAATTAATCACCGGCCAAATACAAAAGACATTCATACAGAAAGTCCAAGACTCCAAGCAAAGCCAGTACAAGGTAAGACTTATTAACTCATATATGGCACATCACAGTGTCACAGTAAATCAAGTGCAATTAACCAACACAAATATACAAACATATCGTAGAACTGATGAATAATTACCAGCTCAGCAATACTCACCTTTAGCCTCATCTTCCTTGCCATTGTCATCCACGACCACAACCTCATCCCCGTTCTTGTTGTCCTTCCCAACATTTACCATAACCTCATCCTCTTCCTTGTTCTGCAACATTTAAATTAACTACTACTAAACAAACACTGAAACACGAAATTCATAAGTCCAACACACAACTCTAAGAGAAGCAACCCGCCTTCAGAGAGTTCTCGAGGGATTGTTCAGTGGATGGGACCTCCCTGATGGATTGTTCGATGGACCGTATCTCAACTATCCAGGGGGGCCGGTGGCAGTTCTTCGAGCACCTGCCGTCCCAGTACCAGTGACCTATAGGCGGCTATAGCCATACAAACACCACACCTCTTGAGAACAGCATATGCTCCCTTGGAACAGCAGATCTCTCCAATTATGCCACAACCAATGCAAACTTCGTCATATACAGGATCAATAACTACGCCCAGTGGGATTTTGTCACTGCAGACGGGACAGCCATCTTCATCGGTTTCTTTTACGACTACAAAATTAAAAAAAAAAAAAAAAAAAAAGCAACTGATCGACTTTCAATAATAGTAGTACATGCATGTTCATTCCAGAAACTAATACACAAACCAACTTCAATCGGGAATTATACTCGATTAACAAAATAATTAGCAGTATGGATCCGCGAATGAGAGAAATTCAAGAAAATCAAAATCACACCAGGTTTCCTCTTCTTCAACGGGTCGTCTTCCAGATCCGGTATTTTGAGCTTTTTAGGTTTATGTCGTTTCATGGCTTCCGGGATTTTGAGCGGACGACTGAATCTACGACATAACTTTGGGGCTTGGGAGCTTTGCTGGTGGTATTAGGGTAAAATATACAGGGAATTGGGTCTTCTATAGATTTCAGTAATAGTTTCTTTCCCGTTTGCGTTAGGAGAGCTCTAGCTGTATTTAAAACGCACCGGTTTGGTTAGTATTATGCGCACCGGTCTGGTTGCCTCGATCGATCCAAGCTTTTTTCAGCTATAATGCTACATTTTCTTGTAGAAGAAGTCAAGTTATGAAATATCGTTTCCATTTTCTTTAAATTTTCTCTCTTCAATTTCTTATATATAGATTTCTCTGTTAGAGTTTATTGTCCTGACACTGGGTTTCGATCCTATAAATGTAAGGATTAATTACAAAAGATCTCTCTGTAAACACGGAAATCTGAAAGCAAATAATATGCAAAACACGTGTACAAAAATATTTTATTAATTTAAGTGCGGGTTACAATTTTTGGTAATCCTCTGATTCGATCTCCGATGATGAATTTCACTCAAGGGTTTGACGCTTGATCTTGAGTTGGAAGATGGTCACGAGAGTTGACACGTGACGAACGTTTTGACTTGAGGTTGGTGAGGAACCGGCTATTTGGCAGCCTGAGGGTTCTTCACACGTGCTTGGGAGGCTTCAGGAATTTTGAGAGTATTTCCTTCTCTTTTCTGGCCGAAGTCCTTCTCTTGATTTGTGAAGGGGTATTTATAGTGTCGGCGTCTCTCTTCATTTGGAATGCCTTTGATGACACGTAATTAATTGCATTTTCCTTAATAATATAATCAAATCAATCAGTCCTAATTAACTGATTCAATCAATCATGATTATTAAGGAATTATCCAATTAATTTGATGGTTGATTTTAATTGTATTTCATTAATAGCATAATCAAATCAATCAGCTTTAATTAACTGATTTCATCACGACTATTAAGGAATTAGCCAATTGATTTGATGGCTAATTTTCATCTTGATTATCAATTTAAATAAATTGACATCTAATCAGCGGACGAAATTTAATACTTGATTTGACTCGGAATCAATTGATTTAATTTAATTGATCCGCTTTAATATCATCTGATTAAGTCGAAACAAATTTATTTATCGCCGCCAGGCTTTTTTTGTATGCCGCCACGTGTCATTCCCTGAGTCCGCCTGGTTATGCTTACTCATAAGCCTCGTGCACATTTTGTGGGACCCATATGCCGACTAATTTTGTTCGGTCATAATTTCAAGTGTTGACCGATTTATTTAATGAATTTTATTTTCATTAAATTTTTGGTGTCTAAAAATTCCTCCACTTCAAGGTGTGTCGTAAACATGTTGTCACGTGTTGAAGGTGTGACTTGAAGTTTTGATTTTGACTTCTTCTTTCTTTCTTTTTTTTTCTTTTTTTTTTTTGTCGCCTTGACTTTGACGGCTTTTCGATTTTAGTTTGTCGCAATGCTTTGCCTTAACGGAGCTAGTTTGTAGAACTCCACAGTTGTAGAGATTCCTTGATTTAATTTTGTAGAGATTCTCCCAAAGTGTTAATTTAATTTTGTAGACTCTCTTGCAATCAAAATTTAATTTTGCAAATATAGCAAGGACTCCAAATTGTTGCTAAGGCCCATAATATAGAAGTATTTTTTTTGTTAAACATTTATGGAATAAATCCTCAATTTTTCTGAATAAAATATTTATTCTCAAAATTTCAGCAACAATACATTGGTGCCATATATATAGCAGAAAATTTAAGATTCCTGCCATATTTTCTGGTCTCAAATAGGAAGTTAATGAAGTGAGAAACCTAGCCTTTTATTAATATAAAAGGACGGTCTCCTCACTCTAGACTCGGCCGCCTCTCAACTTCCTTGCTTGCTTCATTGCCTTTTGTCTTTGGTGTGGCAGAAGATCATCAAACAATTAAGGTTACTGAGATAACTGTGGCAGAAGATCATCAATCTGCCAATATATATATATATATCATGCTATATTCAAATGACTAAGGGTACAGCTTTCTGATGAATGATGATTCATGCTCTGACACTATATATATATATATATATATATATATATAGATAACATGCATGTGAAGACCATAGAATGATTTTTTTTTTCTTTTTTCCTTCACATCGCAGAAGCCAAAGCATGATTAATCAATCATCCACTTGCACACATGCCCCACGGCCTCTCTGTCTTGCTAACGTCTCTGTCTGTTTTTTTTTTTATCCGAATTCAATGCAATGATGCATGACTTCCCTTTTATTTTATTTTTTTTGTCTGAGTGCAAGGGAAAGCGTGATGCCCTTTTTCTACTGCCTTGTCTGAATCCAAGAAACTTGCTTGAACTAACTCCAAAAGCACATTTGAGGGGGTTGATCTTGAGCTGGTACTTGCGTAGTCTATCAAACACCCTTCTTAGGTCTTGGAAGTGATCCGTCCTCCTTTTTAACTTGGCCACTAAATCGTCGACATAACATTCCACGTACTTGTGAAGCATGTCTCCGAAGATTTTCTGCATAGCACTTTGATATGTTGCACCAGCATTTTTCAACCCGAATGGCATGACTTTGTAGCAATAAATGCCTTTGGGAGTACGGAACACAGTAAGCTCTTCATCTTCTAAGGCCATCCTAATTTGATTGTTCCCAGATGACCCATCCATGAAGGAAAAAGCTTCATGCCCTGTTGTTGCATCCACCATGAGTTCAATGATGGGCAAAAGGAAGTCATCTTTCGGACACGCGTCATTTAAGTCGCGGAAGTCCCCACATACACGGAGTTGTCCGTTCTTCTTCTTGACAGGAACAATGTTTGCAATCCACTTAGGATATTGAACCTCTCTAATGAAACCCGCAACAATCAACTTATCAACTTCAGCTTCAATTTGAGGAAGGAGTTCTGTCCGAAAGCGTCGTTGTGTTTGCTTGATCGGTTGAGCCTCAGGTTTAACTGTGAGACGATGAACCGCTACCTTTGGGTCAAGACCAGACATTTCTTTGTACGTCCATGCAAAGACGTCTTTATATTCAAGCAGCAGATCATAGTATTTCTTTTCTTCTTCGAGACTCAGCGAAGTGCTCACGAAGACAGGTCTTGGATCTTCCACAGTTCCCAAATTGAGCTCTTTAAGCTCGTCGACAGTAGCTTGCCCCCCGTCTTCAAGTTCTGAAGGAGCTTCATCTACTTCATCCTCGGAATGATCATAGTCATCTTCTTCAAAAGCCTCTGCTTCTGCTACCGTGATATGATAAGCAGACTGAACAATCTGTTCTTCGCTATTGCCATCAACATTACTCGTTCCAACTTGGCCAGTGAGTACGATGGTGTGCTCCTTCACTTTGAGTTGTTCACTTGAGCTCACCTCTAACACAGAGCGTCGCTTCATGCGTGACTGGATGAGACTTCGGATCTCTTTGTCTTTTCCTTGGTCGTCAATCATCTTTCTCTTTTGCTTTTGTTGCTCTTTGGGTACTTGTATCCTCTCAAGTGCCGACTTTCGAGGGGCTGACTCAGATTTCTTATTTCCTTCATCGGAAGATGACAACCTATTGAACACGGAAGCTCGAGTGGTCGTTTGGGTGATGCAGTTGAAAACTGAGACTCGGCTTGTTGAAGTATCGACACGATCAAATAGAGAGACTCGAGGTGCCAGCTCATCAACTTGTTCAGGCATCGCAGCTTGAGAATTAGGACAAATGCGATCATGTGCAGAAACGCGATGGGCAGTTTCAGATCCTTGAGCCTCTTCTTCTACTACCTCAACACTTATGTGTTGCGTGCTTGCCTTTACAACTTTTCTTCTTCCTGAAATTTTAATTGGTTTGCCTGGTACAAAACCAAGACCTGATTTAGCAGGGTCAGCTGTGCATCCTTGCTTTCTTAACCTTCTTTGAGATTCATTAAGCTCATGCACCTTTTTACCAGGGATGACTTGGCCACCTTCCTTGCCTGACGAACCGAAGTCATATCCAGCCTTTGCTAGCAGCTTGTAAGCGTTAGGGTCGAATCCTTCATTTGTCCTTTTGTCAAGAAGCGCCCCATGCTCTGTCTTGCCTTGAATTGGTTTGACAAACCCCTTTAGCGGCTGCTTGGTGGGAGTTACGTTGCTTAACTTCGTCAACGGTATGGTTGATGTTTCTTTTAGCAATTCTACGTCCTTTTCCTCTAATTTTCGCGGATGTTCTTGCTCATTTGCCTCTACAAAAGAAGATTCCCCTTCTTTTCGCCTAGACTTTGGCACAAAACGAAGGACTGGAGCAGAGGAGTTGACTTTGTTCTTTGAAGTTGTCACTTTAGTTTCTGACGAAACTTTATGTGGTTCCTCATTGCAATTTCTTGCCATGCTGGGTTCCACTTCTTTATTACGCACTTCTACAGTCTTCCCTGTAGAAGGTACTCCAACTGGGAGAACTTCCTTTATTGTTTCATCATCCATGTAGAACTTGGAATCCGCAAAGTAAGATTCAGCTTCAGTGAATGGTTTAGTATCACCTGCTACTGTTTTTACTCCGTCATCGTAGAACTTGAAACATTGATGAAGAGTGGAGGGGACGCCACCATTTTCGTGAACCCACGGTCGTCCTAACAATAAATTGTAGGAGGTCTTCGCTTCGATCACATGGAACAAAGTGTTCGACTTCATTTCTCCAATTGTCATGTCTACTCTGATCATGCCTATGGCTCTTTGCCCCCCTTGGTTGAAGCCTTGAATCATGAGATGGCTTCGAGACAACTCTTCCACATTGATGCCAAGTTGCTTCATGGTCGACCTAGGCATAATGTTTACAGCAGACCCTCCGTCTACAAGAATGCGGTTTATCTTTTGATCTCGCACATACCTTGACACGAAGAGAGGTCTATTATGCGGCTTAGAGCCTAACTGAAGGTCTTCATCCTTAAAGTGGATGGCATCACAATCTGCAACACACGTGACGCATTCCTTCGGTTTCACCTTGTTAATGTCTGTGGAGTTCTTGCCCATGTCAATCAACACCTGTACCAAAGCACATCTTGTCGATTTTGGCAATTGTAGTAGATCAGAGATGCTAAAGTGCAACGGTAGGTCTTCTAGTTGCTTCATCACCTCGTTCTCCTTTAACGTTTGGTTCGTATTGACCGTGCTTGACTCAGCCTTGGCAGAATCTTTCGAACCAAATTCGTAGCTTGTTGTCATGTGGGCGGCTCTCTCCTTTTCTTATTTGTTGCCTTTCTTGGGAAAGGCTCTTGTTGACGAAGCCACACCATGGGGTCTTCGAACAAAAGGATTGCCCATTTCCTTGACAAATATTGTCTTACCTTTCTCGAGACATTGACGATTTTCTTGTGACTGCTTGTATTTTGCTTGAGTGATAGGTACACATGGCGATGGGCTCTTGCGTGCCTTCTTTCAAGTGACAAGTATCCATCCATCGTCATCAACAACTGAGTCAATTTTAGGGGTAGCAACAGGTGCGAGGCTCGCTTGCTGGGTTGGCTTGACTTCCTCCAACTTTGACTTCATGCATGGCTTTCTCGAAAGCTGATATGGTGCTTTCATTGGAAGAGGAGGCAACACGGTAGGCTCGAATGAACCAAACACGATGGTATTGTAGTTTACCTCAGCAACATCGTCGACATCCAGCTCGATCCTTCCTTGCTTGGCGAGATTCATTATTAAATCTTTCAGAACAAAGCATTTCTCTACTGGGTGACTAATGAGCCGATGATACTTGCAGTATTTCGGATCCTTAACATGATGCATTTCCTCGGGCCGCTTGCATTCTGGGAGCTCTATCACCTTCTTCTCAAGTAGATCTTCCAACATGCCTGCCATGTCAAAATCTGGGTAAGGATATGTCTTTTGTTGCCATTCCTTCAACGAACTCTTTGTTCTGTCGTAGGTGCTAGTTGGCTCAGCTTTCTTAACCTCCTTATCTCGTGTCCAGATTTTGACTGGGGCAATGTTGACCGCCATCGATTCTTTTGTAGATTTCTTCGGTGCCTTGTCAAACTTGCTTCCGAAGACCTTGTCTTTTCTTTGGTCAACAATTGACTCCTTCCCTTTATGGCTAGCTATACTCAACTCCATGTCGTGTGCTCGCGTAGCCAGCTCTTCAAACATACGGGGCTTGATTCCCTGTAAAATATATAGCAAATCAAAGTGCATACCTTGGATGCACATTTCCACCGTAGATAGTTCTGACAGTTGATCTTTGCAATCGAGACTCAACGAATGCCACCTGTTGATGTAATCAATTGCACGTTCATCCTTCCATTGCTTGGCGCTAGTAAGTTCCATCATGCTCATTGTACGACCCGTGCTATAGAAACGATTCAGGAACTCACGCTTCATCTGATCCCAACTGTCGATTGACTCAGGCTCCAGATCAGTGTACCATTAGAAGGCGTTGCCTTTTAATGAACGTACAAACTGCTTAACAAGATGATCTCCCTCCGTTCCTGCATTGTTGCAAGTCTCGACGAAATGAGCAATATGTTGTTTTGGATTGCCCGTCCCCTCGAATTGCTGAAACTTGGGCGGCTGGTACCCATAGGGCATCCTCAAGCTATCCACCCTTTTTGTGTATGGCTTGGAATATGTGAGGGAATCACGAGAGGCACCTCCATATTGAGCTCTAATGGAGTTGTTGATCATGTCTTGCAGCTGCTGGACGGACAAAGAACCAAGTTGGCCATCACTGTCCTTGTCATTTGCCTTTGACGTTTCTTCTTGTTTGTCTTTGTCATCCTTGTATGGAATCCTAGCAGAATCCTCATCATTTTGTTTCTCAAGCCTACTCCAAAGTTGAGCAATCTGCATATCTTTTTCTTCGACGGTATTGGTGAGCTTTTGAACCGCCTCCATCAGATTAGCTACCAGCTCCTCGAGCGTGGATGCCCCAGTCATCATGACCTGCATTGCTGAAGGGTGAGACGTACCGTCTGACTGCATTCCGAAAGTGTTATCTTCTTCAGCATCAAAACTCCCCTTGTATGATCCCGTGCTTGAGTGACCATCTAAGGCAGGTGAGAACGACCGTTCCCTTGGTTTTGTGTTTGGAGCTTGTCTCTTTTCACTTCGAGGGACATGCTTCCATGCCCCCAAACTTTCCAGGGTGATGATTGGTTGGCGAGGCTTAGAAGGCAAAGCCACAAATGTTGTAGGCTGAACCTTTGCCATGCTTCGAGTGACGTGACCCGATGAGCTGCTGCTCGATTTTGAGGTCGTTGTCTCTGACTTGTTCTTCGGGATGACTTGAGTGTTCTTGGAAGCCATTGCTCGAACGGATTTGATTGGAATCGTCTGACGGAGAAAGAGATGAGAGGTAAAGAGGTCCCACTAGGCGTGCCAATTTGTAAACACAGAAATCTGAAAGCAAATAAGATGCAAACACGTGTACAAAAATATTTTATTAATTTAAGTACGAGTTACAATCTTTGGTAATCCTCTGATTCGATCTCCGACGATGAATTTCACTCAAGGGCTTGACGCTTGATCTTGAGTTGGAAGATGGTCACGAGAGTTGACACGTGACGAACGTTTTGACTTGAGGTTGGTGAGGAACCGGCTATTTGGCAGCTTGAGGGTTTTTCACACGTGCTTGGGAGGCTTCAGGAATTTTGAGAGCATTTCCTTCTCTTTTCTGGCCGAAGTCCTTCTCTTGATTAATTTGTGAAGGGGTATTTATAGTGTCAGCGTCTCTCTTCATTTGGAATGTCTTTGATGACACGTAATTAATTGCATTTTCCTTAATAATATAATCAAATCAATCAGTCATAATTAACTGATTCAATCACGATTATTAAGGAATTATCCAATTAATTTGATGGTTGATTTTAATTGTATTTCATTAATAGCATAATCAAATCAATCAGCTTTAATTAACTGATTTCATCACGACTATTAAGGAATTAGCCAATTGATTTGATGGCTAATTTTCATCTTGATTATCAATTTAAATAAATTGACATCTAATCAGCGGACGAAATTTAATACTTGATTTGACTCGGAATCAATTGATTTAATTTAATTGATCCTCTTTAATATCATCTGATTAAGTCGAAACAAATTTATTTATCGCCGCTGGGCTTTTTTTGTATGCCGCCACTTGTCATTCCCTGAGTCCGCCTGGTTCTGCTTACTCATAAGCCCCGTGCACATTTTGTGGGACCCATATGCCGACTAATTTTGTTCGGTCATAATTTTAAGTGTTGACCGATTTATTTAATGAATTTTATTTTCATTAAATTTTTGGTGTCTACACTCTCGAACTATAAGGTCGTTTTCAATTTCATACCTAACTTTCAAAATTTTGCATTTGCATACCTCAACATTTGTCCCTTTGAGAATTTCATACCCCGATTAAAGAAATTGTTAAAAAAAAAAAAATAAATTCTATCAAGTGCTGACATGGCCGTTATATGATGATATGGCAACACCTATTCCCGCCAAAAATGCCACTCGGGTAATATGGGGGCAGTAGATAGGGTTTTGAATCAGTTATTAGTGTGTTAATTAATTGGATTAATTTCAGTTTACCCCCTTGAGGTTTGGGGGTGTCATCATGATGACACCCCTTCGACTCTCAATTTTGAATTTTTACCCCCCAAACTTTCTAATTTTAGTTAGTCATGTCCAATTTCTCATATTCCGTCCAAATTAGACGTTAATTCTGACGATCTAACCCACTTTGAAGCCTTTTAAGGACACATATGAGTTTTTTTTTTGTCTTGAAATAACCATTTTAGCCCTCAAAGTGGGTTAGATCGTCAGAATTAACGTCTAATTTGGACGGAATCTGAGAAATTGGACATGACTGACTGAAATTGGAAAGTTTGGGGGGTAAAAATTCAAAAGTGAGAGATGATGTCACCCCCAAACCTCAGGGGGGTAAACTGTAATTAATCTTAATTAATTCAACTTAGGATGCAGCAGCAGTCCACCAGTTTTCGTCATCTAGTTGCAGGCGTCGGGTTTACAGTCCATCAGTTGTTTGAGGTACAGAAAATAATTAAAAAATGTTACCATGTTTATTTAGTTGCAGCCTTCGGATTGAAAATACAACGGTTGAAATTAAATGACCGTTACAGATTAAATTAATGTTACAAATATGATAGTTGGCACGCTTGCATGTGGAGCCCACCACTAAGGTCGAGCTATTGGCTGACCAAAAATTAGTCACTAGATTGGTAAGGCACGTGGGCCTACGTATTGTACGACTCAAAATTCACCACTACATTCAACAATTCAAGCTTATCACCCAATTGGTCAACAGTTGGGTCCACCGGTGCATTTGCTCTAACTCCTCCAACTAGGGAGGACCAACAACCTTACAACACAATACATCTTAAGTCATTGAGCTAAATAATGAGCGACTCTATTATTTTTCTTGTGCACATTTTTCCAAGAAACCACTTCAAATTTAGTCAACTGCCTCACCTTATCCATAACAATACCAACTTCACTTAAATCAAGAGATACAACCATACAAGTTCAATAATAGTAATAAAATTAAAGGTGTCACCTTCAATTCCCACTTTAATAACATAATTTCAACAAAATTTTGTTAGAATAAGTATTCCCATGATTAAAATAAAACCAAGTTTAAATTTTGATTCTACCAACGAACTATTGGTTGACGATAGTATTTTCATAATGAATTCAAGGGAGAACTTCTAATGAGGACATCATGAGGGCTTTCTAATCAACGATTGTGAGACCCCATTTTTCTTTCACATTACGTCAAATCAACCGTTAATTGTTTAACTATGCATGAGTATATCACTTTTGAAAACTTTCTTCCAAATTGTTAATTGTTAAGATACCAAACTATTTCAAATCAATGGACAAACCAAATCTGTCAAACATGAATGATCTACTAATGAATATCTAAACATCTAACAGTTGATTTGCGAACATGTGATCGAAAAGTAGGTCTCACAATCGTTGATTAGAAAGTCATCATTTTAATGGTTCTCATTAAAGTCTCACCCTTAAATTCAAAATGTCGTTTTATGACAAACACTTCATCGGCACGTGTTTCCATGATTAAAAACACAAAGTTGAAATAAAATCTTTTGCTATAGGTTCGACCGCGAAAGCATTTTCATAGTTAAAATATGACATGCTAAGGGGGGTATATTATATTTGGATTTGTACAGACTTTTTTTAAATGATAGACTCTTTAAAAAGTTGATAGACTACTATTAATTTCTTTAAATAATTGATTTTAGAAACAGCTTTTTATTTATTTATAAAAATCTATATACTTTATTATGAACGAGTTCTATATATTTTTTAGCACGTACAAAAAATAAAAACAAAATCAATGCAGCCCATATGCAAAACAAGATAATAACACGTTGCCTCTTTAATGGTCAAGTATCTTTTAGTAGAAATTGACTCAAATGAATGATCACTACTCTGTCTAGCTAGTTCGTTCTCATTCCTAATCTCCCAACAAACATAAAGATACAATATATATCACTTGATGTTTATGGTTAATTATCTCATCGATCAATTTTGTTTTCACCAATTAACATATA
>BDJD01002737.1:125194-162270 GCA_002564525.1 Rosa multiflora | reverse complement strand
GGGCGCTTCTCAGAAGGTATAAAGTAGATAAAACCTCCTTCAGATCATTGAAATCTATGTTTATACGAAGCAACTTCAGATGCAGACATGGTTTAGGACGCTTTACCGGCAAGTCGCCAACAGCTAAATACTGAAAGTAGAAAGTTGAAATCAATATGTATACTGAATGAATATGCTAAAGTTCGTAGCCAAGAAAATGATATAATAATTAAAAGTATGATACGATACCATCATGAAAAATTACCTTTAAAAAGTAACCAAGAATATAAGCAGTTTGAACATAAGCACACTGATCAAAAAGCTTGAGCAAATTGCTAGAACTGCCAGGTTTCTGTCTTCTTTGGTCACCATTAGCTGTTAAATAAATGGCAATAGTTGTAAGCTTTAAGGTGTTCTGAAAACCAAGATCCTCAAAAGCACCTAGAAGGCAAAAGATTTGGAGATTTGGTGCATCAATCTTGAGCTTGGTGAAACCACGACAATCTATCATGGTCAAATATTTCAGCAGAGGACAACAAACAATTAGATTTTCAAACTCATCTTGGGTCAGGGTAACACTCTCAATTTCAAGTTTCTTCAAACTCTTGAAGCCCTTGAATGTGCGCGGAGGTTTTAGGAAACAATTGCACAATTCCAAATGAACCAAATCTTGACAGGAAAACAAACATGAAGGCATCTTGCATTCAGGCTTTTTCCAAAACTTAAATATGAACTCTTTCATAGAATTTCTTGATAGATAAAGAATCCATCTATCAATATCTGCTGTGCCCTTAAGACCTGTATGAGAAAGCTTGACCTTGTTTATTGGACCAATGTGAAGGAAGAGCACATGATCAACCATTTTCACTAATTTGTCATGCTTATAAAGTACTCCTAGGAAACCCAGTTCATCAAACACAAGATCTGGAACCATAGCCCATTTGTACCTCCACTCGCTCGATATACTAGTCCTCACTGCTCCTTTATTGGCAAAATTGACAAAATCTTTTCCGTAACATCCCTTGGTAAGTTACTGAGTTTGTCAAGCTCAATATCCATTTTCAAACAGGACTTTGGTGAACCTCTTTGCATCTGAGGGATTCAAGTAAACAAAGAGAAAACTAATGAATCATAAATTATTGATCTTATTACAGACATCTAGACTTGAACCTTGTTGTAGAGTGGGCTGTGGGGCTTGTTAATTTAACAAAATAGCAAGAAAACAGAGTCCAATTTTGTACAACTGACAGACAAAAGCAGATTTTACATTCTTACTACTAAATGAGAACACAATCCACATGCACAGGCACAGGCACGCCACAGCCACACAATGAGAAGATCAATGTTCACAAACCCAGTTACCTTCACATACTTTATTATCAATCAACAAATGTACCAACTTACATATATTTTTTTTTTTCCATAACAAAAGAAAGTGAAATTGGAACAAGTAGCACGACAATATGACATTAGAACATGCAAAAAGAAAACGAACCACTAACATGTACCTTATACCTAACAAAAACGTAGAGATAGAGTGAGCCGTATCCCTTTTTCCATGATCACTGTGAAAGAATCAAAATCACAGTTCCAACTTAAGGCGGATCTAGTATGTAAGTGGAGCGGGCTCAAGCCCGTCCGAAGATTTTGGGAAGAAAAAAAACTAGATGTATATATATTTTTTTAGTTGGGTATTGTCTATAACTCCAGCCCAAGCCCGTTCACTCTACTAGTTGACTAACTCGACTTCGATTCTTTGAGACTTCGATTACGCTCCCAGTCCCAGCCTCCGACACCAGTTCATCACTTCGTCAGTCCTCAGTCCTCAGTCCTCCAGTCATCGGTCCTCCTCCTGTAAACTTCTGCAAATTTGCATCTCTGGCCTCTGGGAGTTCGATTCTTCGACTGCGCTCCTCCAACCCCAGTTCGTCACTTCGTCTACCCCAGCTCTGGCCTCGGCTGTCGACTCCTCCAGTCCTTCTCCTCTTCTAAACTTCTGCAAATCTGTAGCTCTGGCATTCTCGGCTTCTCCAAGACATCAACATCAATTTGGGGCAATGATTCAATGTAAGATTTTGTTTAATTAATTGAATCAATCCAATTTGGGGAAATTTAAAGGGTTTAAGGATTGATGTGAAATTCATGTTCCTAGGTTGTATTCAGGTGAAAATTTCATGGATTGAACTCATTGAAGAATGAAGATTTCATGGATTGAACTCATCTTCGTCTCATCATCTGGAATTTTGAAAATCTGGTATGCAAATCTGCAATTTATCATTTTATTGTTTAATTGTTGTGGACTGTGGGTTAAATGTGATGTGGGTAAGTGGGTTTGAATGTTTGATTAATTGATTAAGTGGGTTTGAATGTTTGATTAAGTTGATTAATTGATTAACTGTCAAGCGGTTTCATTGAACCAACCTATTTGCTGCTTTTTTTAGCTGCACTTGTTGCCTTGTTTGATATTCCAAGTCTGGAAATATGAAGTGGAACTACGAAGTGGAACACAAAGGGATTAAGTGAATGGCAAAAGCTTGAGTCAATGTCCCTACTGCTTTCCGAGAATCTGAGGTGCTTTTTTCTTTTCCTTTTATAGTTTCATTGTGCATCAGTGCATATAATTGTGGCTTGTATTGTGGTAATTTATTTTTCTTAAATTAGTTATTATGAAAAGTAGTTGATTTAAAGTTAATTTCTTAATTTATAGGTGTTAGAGTAACATGTTAATTTGAGGGGTAAAGCTCACTACGTCCCTCCTTGACTAGGTGTATATTTTTCTTAAATTAATAAAATTATCTCGCACTGTCGAGATTCTCTATAATATATATATATATATATATATATATATTTTTTTTTTGAAGAAATCCCAGCCCGTCCAAAGTTTCAATCCTGGATCCGCCCCTGTAATTATTTAGTTACATCGGTGTATACCAATTTAAGAATCTCATCGTCTCAAACATTTAAAAGCATATAGAAGAGTCAAGCCCCAAGTGCTAAATATAACAAAAAAAAAAACAGCTCCACACTGTAGTGTTTTGTGTCTGTGATAGAAACAGAAGGATAAGCTTTACCTTGTTTATCTCTGTTGCCACCAGATTGAAATCAAAAACGAAACCAGACAGAATAGAGATTTAGTTTATATCTTTGTGAAGAAGTAAGGCAAGGCGTCTCTTCTTCTTCTGCTTTGGAATCCGGAAGGATACCAAAACCTTTTTTCAAATTTTCTTTTCGTTTTTTGTCTCACCAAACGTAGGATGCTATGAGTTTGCGTCGTTATGTTTTTTTATAGTTCAATCCGAGATAAAAAAAAAAAAATTTGAGTTGGGTGCAGTCTGGTGTCCAGATCGAGTTGGATGTCCAATCCAGTTTTATGGCCCAGTTTAGTTGCGGTGCCTAGAGTGGTTTGTGTATCCAAAGCAATTCCAAATTGGATGTGGGCCTAAGTGGGAACAAGACTGCCTGGAGCCTTGAAGTTGGCATTTGGTCCTGGCTTTTTTTAGTACAGAAGGGCTATTGGGTTGTTGTTCCTTTATTTTTCAGTCTTCTCATTAGGGAAGGAGAATCAAGCTTAAGTTTGTATTTTGTCTATTTACTATGGAAATGTTGGGTCATAGTATAATAGGCTTGTTTTAATTAGTTCAAATATAAGTGGTATATCCCTATGTATCATGATGGTTCTTTTACTATAACTTCTTAATCTATTTAGTTCGAAGGCAATAAAAAGATATGTAATGGTCATCTTGACATGCATAATAATGAAATCCACATTTACTTTAAAAAAAAGTGTATATATATATATATATATATTTTTTTTTAATATCTTTTTAAAATCAATATATAGTTTCTTTTCTTTTTTTTCCCAAGAATTTCCAATATTCTTTTGGGATGTTTGTATTGGTAATCTGTTAGCATATGAATTTTGTACCAAATAATTATGTTAAATTGTAACTAAATAACACCAAATTAATCAAGACACACAACAACAACAAAAAAGCTCTTGAAGACGTAATTTAATTGAGGTACCCTCAACCTTATGCTCTCTATGAGCCGCACGAGTGTCTAACTTTTAGAGCTTTCCAGTTCATTTGACAACACGTCTTTGGGATGTCGTCGTCAAACAACATCTAGGCAGCGCACCTTGACGTCAAATAATTGTTTCTAGGATGTGTAACTTGAAAGGATCTTTACGCTTGGCTAGAGCCTCCATGGACGTGGTATGATTTGTTACCTTCGTCTGGCTTAGTTGGGTATAGGAGGACGACTGTGCTTCCAGGGTAGATAAAAGCAAAGTGGGTAGCGGAATTTGGTGTTGGTGGCGATTGTAGGAGCAGTTAGATTGCTAGTTTGGGAGAAGGGGTCGGATTTGATGTCTCTTTTTATTTATTAAATGGATTGACACCCCTTTGTTAAAAAAAAAATCAAAATTATTTTAGACTTTTATAACACCATTGCCGAATAAAATATAATTATCCAAGAAATTCTCAAACTCAAAAGTTCTTTCTCTTTATGTTTTTTTATCATATTATTCGAGAAGCAAACTTTACGACAGATGTATTGTCAAATTATAGTCATTCCCTCGGAGACAATTAAAGTTGGCAACATGACATTCCTTTATGCTCTATCAGCTTTTAATTTATACTTGGTTGA
This sequence comes from Rosa multiflora, assembly GCA_002564525.1. Lineage (NCBI taxonomy): Eukaryota > Viridiplantae > Streptophyta > Magnoliopsida > Rosales > Rosaceae > Rosa > Rosa multiflora. The sequence goes on along the minus strand of BDJD01002737.1, from coordinate 157,644 downwards.
CACGAAATGCCTTAGATGGGATTTTATCTAATTTGTTGTTGTAGAAATTACTAGGGGTGGGCATTTTATACCGAAAATGCGGTTACCAACCCGAACCGCACCGAACTAAAGCGGTGTTATTTTATGATCACACCGCACCAAACAGTATAAAAGCGGTTCGGTTGCAGTTTCGGGTGATAAACCGCCTGATTTAAACCGACCCGCACCGAATTTATTTTAATTACATTTTATTCATTTATTATTTCTCTATTGATGGAAATGTTGGTTTTCAATATAAGAAATCCATTTTTGATTAGGTTTTCAGTTTGTAATAAGTTGCTATGCTTGCTTGATCATTGATATATATATATATATATATAGCTGTGTGTGTGTGTGTGTAATAAGTTGCTATGGTCTTTCTGCAAGTTGCTTGATATTTGGGTGACATTTGCCGAATTGTGTGGACTCTAAATGCATTCAAAATTTATTTATGCCTTATTGAAATTGTTAGGTAAAAATAAGGCTGATTTTGGCCCTCTCTTTTTAGTTGAAATTAATAAATTGCTCCCAACCGAAACCTACCCGCACCGCACCGAAAAATGGTGTAACCGAAATAATCGGTTCGGCCCTTTTGTAATACAGTTGCGGTTTGATATATAAGCCAACCGAAAAAAGCGGCTTGGGCATCAAACAGAACCGAACCGCACCGCGCCCACCCCTAGAAATTACTTATAATAATGAAAAAAAACCTTGTGATTTTATAGGGGGGGGGGGGGGGGACTTAATCCGATCACATTAATTGGTGTTATAGAATTGTTTGGTCTAACAAGCAACTCCAACAGTGTCTCTATAATTTATGTATTATAGAGAAGCAAAAGTCAAAGTTTTAGCCTTTTTTTCTTCTCTAACTCCAACAGATTCCCTAGTTTACAACAATCTCTAAAATCTTCATAATTCTTCCTTAAAATTTTGGGTTATTATCACAAATGGTACCTGAACTTATTCTCTATTTTATCGATGGTACCTGAACTTCAATTTTGATCACAATCAGTACCCGAACTTTTCAATTTCATTTTAAATAGTACCTAAGGCCACCTTCGGTCACTATTCTGGCCAAAAAACCCAAATCTAAAAAAATAAAAAACAAAAAAACAAGTTCAAGGCAAGTCTATTACCAAAATATCATCACTATATATGATCGCAACCCTTGAAATCATCAAAAATCATCACTATGATTGCCTCCCATGCCGTTTTTAGTCAGAATACTTACCGGAAGTGGCTCTAGGTACCATTTAAAATGAAATCGAAAAGTTCGGCTACTGGTTGTGATCAAAATTGAAGTTCAGGTACCATCGATAAGATTGAGGTATAGTTCATGTACCATTTGTGATAATAACCCTAAAATTTTATAGATTGCTGTAAATTTAGGGAATTTAGTTTTCTTTTTCCTCACTTTCCTTAAAATGGGGATAGTTATAGGGAATTTGTTTAAGCAAAAAAGACTAATTTTTATGTAAATAGAGAAAAATTAAAGTATAGGGAAGATGTTAGAGTTGCTCTAAAGGGTAAAAAAAGGCGAGTGTTTCGCTTACTACATAAGATTAGAGCAACTCCAACAACTTTTCCAAATTTTAATTTTTTGTCTATGTTATGGAAAAATGAACATCTTTTACTCAAACAGATTTCCTTTAACTATCCGCATTTTAGAGATAGTGAGGAAAGAGAAAATCAAATTCCTTAAATTTACAGCATGCTCTAAAATTTTAAGGAATAATTATGAAGATTTCAGATATTGCTGTAAAATAGAGAATCTATTGGAGTTAGAGAAAAAAAATATACTAACGTTTTAACTTTTGTTTCCCTATAATACAAAGTTATTAGAGTTGCTCTGCGGTGTGCGCAAATGTGGTGGACTATGCAAAATGCAGAAAGGATTTATTTCGTCACGACAGAAAATGTGTCATTGACCAGGCCCGTTCTTTGTCTTCTTTCATCACATTGTTTTGGATTTTGGTCTTCACTGTGTTGCACTATATTATAGTAGTATACATGTGCTATTTGAACTTGATAAAGTCCCCGCGTGTCGACTTTTCTTCTTTTGGCTTGCCATCCCAGTTTGACTGCAACCAGGAGAACCCAAATTCCCCACACCTTTATATACCATTTGACATCTGCTCTAATTCAACTCAAATTTCCCAAATCCACACAGCAAATACAGTAGCATCCGCAGGAAAGAAACTTAAGCAGTATAGCAAAACATGAGGCAGAGCAAAGCAACTAGGCAAAGCAAGTTGATGCGCTTTATTTCTTCACCCATTAGGACTCTAACCAAGGCCAAGAACTTCTACATGAGGACTTTAGAAGATTGTGCTGCCAAGGTGGGTTACGGCGGCGGCGGCGGCGGCGTGGGTGGTTACACTGCTTCACAAGTTCCACAGTTGCCAAGGAGCTTCAGCGTCAACTCCTCCAGTTCGAACGATGATGAGGATTTGAGGCAGCTTCTAAGAACGGCATCGTCAAAGAAGAACAACGATACAGAGAAAGGGGACAATAAGGCAGCAGGTTCAGATATGAACCGAAGAGGAAGACCAAATGTTAGTATTAAACAACCGACAATGAATAATGGGATGGGGATGAGGAGTTATAGTGTTGGATTGAAGATGGGAAGGATTGATGAGGAAAGGGCTTCGACTTTTGAGGAAGATGAAGTCGAAATGAAGGCGGATTTTTATACAAGAAGCAGAAGTTATGCTGTTAACAAGAGATTTGCTGGATTTGTATAGCAAAGCAACAATTTGTTTTAAATTTTTTGATTGCTTATTTCGTTTCGTAAAGTCGAAATGTTCGAACTGTTCATTTATTTATTTCTTAACCAACAAAAGAGAATTGGAAATCTTGAATACTTTTCGCTGTCTAAACAAGACTAATTCCAAGGGTACTGTAGGAAAAATTGTTCAAGGAACCATTCTAAACATTGTTGAGACAAACCACACCAACATGCATCACATAATCATGACTGTACCACACCAACATTTCAGTAAGAAAATTCTGTCAGCTGCCGAAATTCAGTGATGGGTCATGGGTCCAAGTAGATTATCTCCGCAAGGGATGAGGAACGCTTAAACTGGATCATGTTTTTTAATAGTGCAGGAGAACAATAGTGAGATGCAGGCTTGCAAAACACCTTCTCAAGCATTGGTGAATTTAAAAGCAGAAATTTGATGAAATCTAGTCCAGCTTTGGTGCTACTGATGCCATGTACTTCCACAATTTGCAGTTTTCTGAGTTGGAAATTCTGGTTGTCATCTAACCAAGAGTTCACCTCTCCCACAAGAGCCTGTCCCTCTTGACGAACCTACATATGGTCTGTAGCATCAGATCAATCTCGAACATTTAATAAGCTCTATATTTAAACTACAATTTTAACTAAGTTGTTCAAAGAATATTAAATAAAGCTCCGTCAATTAGAATTGCTGAATTTAAAGTTGTTATTGAGCAGAAAATTTTTGAATTGAATGCCTGCTGACCGTGATATATAGTTTTCGTAGAAAAGGGGCGCTTCTCAGAAGGTATAAAGTAGATAAAACCTCCTTCAGATAATTGAATTCTATGTTTATACGAAGCAACTTCAGATGCAGACATGGTTTAGGACGCTTCACTGGTAAGTCACCAACAGCTAAATACTGAAGTAGAAAGTTGATGAAATCAGTATGTATGCTGAATGAATATGCTAAAGTTCGTAGCCAAGAAAATGATATGATAATTTAAAGTATGATACGACACCATAATGAAAAATTACATTTAAAAAGTAATTTTGAATATCAAGACCTTGAACATGAGCACATTGAGTCAAAGCTTGAGCAAATTGCTAGAACCGCCAGGAACCGGTCTTTGGTCGCCATTAGCTTCCAAAGAAATGCAAATACCTGTAAGCTTTAAGGTGTTCTGAAAACTAAGATCCTCAAAAGCACCTATAAGGCCAAAGGTTTGGAGATTTGGTGCATCAATCTTGAGCTTGGTGAAACATCACGGTCAAATATTTCAGCAGAGGACAACAAACAATTAGATTTTCAAACTCATCTTGGGTCAGGGTAACACTTTCAATTTCAAGTTTCTTCAGACTCTTGAAGCCCTTGAATGTGCGCGGAGGTTTTAGCAAACAATTACACAATTCCAAATGAACCAAATCTTGACAGGAAAACAAACATGAAGGCATCTTGTATTCAGGCTTTTTCCAAAACCTAAATATGAACTCTCTCGTAGAATTTCTTGATAGATGAAGAATCCATCTATCAATATCTGCGGTGCCAATAAGACCTTTATGAGAAAGCTTGACCTTGTTTATTGGACCAATGTGAAGGAAGAGCACATGACCAACCATTTTCACTAATTTGTCATGCTTATAAAGTACTCCTGGGAAACCCAGTTCATCAAACACAAGATCTGGAAGCATAGCCCATTTGTACCTCCACTTGCCTGATAATATACTTGTCCTCACTGCCTCTTTCATTGGCCAAAATGACAAAATCTTTTCCGTAACATCACTTGGTAAGTCACTGAGATTGTCAAACTCAATATCCATTTTCAAGCGGTGCCTTGGTGGTTCTCTTTGCATCTGAGGGATTCAAGTAAAGAAAGAGGAAACTAATTAATCATACATTTTTGATCAAACTAATTAATATATATTGAATTACAATGGTCAGTAAGTGGTACGAAGATCTTTAGATTTAGACCTTGTGGTTTAGTCTGTAGAGTGGCTAGCTATTTAACAAAATTAATATCAAACACAAACCACAAATAACAAGAAAACAGAGTCGGATTTTTTTACAACTGACAGAGAAATGCTATTGCTACACAAAAGCAGCAGATTTTACATTCTTACTAGTAAAATGAGAACACAATCCACATGCGCAGCCACAGCCACAGCCACACAATGAGAACATCAATGTTCATAAACCCAGTTAACTTCACATACTTTATTATCAAACAACAAATGTCGCATCTTCCATTTTGTCTTTTTCATAACAAAAACAGTGAAGTTGGAACTACTGAACTAGCATGACACTGGAACACAAAAGGAAAGAACAACTTACATGTACCTTATAACCCCACCTTTTGATAGAAACGTAGAGATAGAGTGAGCCATATAAGTACCCTTTTCCAAGATCATTGTGAATACATCAAAATCACAGTTCCAACTTAAATATAAAGCTATATGTAGGTGTATACCAATTTAAGAATCTCATCATCTCATATATTTTTCGAAAGGTCATCTCATACATTTAAAAGCATGTAGAGGAGCCAAGCCCCAAGTAATAACTAAAACCCAAAAGCAGCTCCAAGTTTTAGTCTTCTGGGTCCGTGCTAGAAGTAGAAACAAAAGGAATAAGCTTTACCTTGCTTATCTCTGCTGCCATCGGAACGAAAAGCAAAACCAGACAGAATAGTGAAGTCGGATTTAGTTTATGTCTCTGTTAAGGAAGTAAAAGCGCAAACCTTTCTCTTGAAGATACTGATTTGGTGTCCAAAACCAGGAGGAGGAATGAGAACCGATGAAGTATTTATTGCTGCCCTTTTCTCTCTCTTGAGCAAACAAATTCAGATTATAAATATCGGCATGGGGAAGCCACAAGTTATAAACTTATAATGCAAAGGAAGAAATTTATTTCTGAAATGACAAGCCGTCTCATCTTCTGCTGCTTTGGAATCCGGGAGGATACCAAAATCTTTTGGGGCCGTGACCACTTACTTAATTTTAGTCTAATAATTGCCCACTTGTTTCACCAAGAGTTTTTTAACGTCATTTACCCAATCTAATTTTTTATGACAATTTTGCCCTTAACTCAATTAATTAATTACATGTGCTTATGGTATTTCTCTCTCCCCTCGATCTGGTATTTCTCTCTCATCCCCCATTCTTCGTCCTCTCTCTCTCTCTCTCTCTCTCTCTCTCTCTCATCCCAATTCTCTCTCTCTCTCTCTCTCTGACGCCTCAGGTGACTGGTCACCCTATACCAATTTAAACCGGCGCAACAATTTGACCGTGATACGCGGCGATGGCGGCAGTCCTCTGTCGTTCCCCGTCGTCCTCCCCGTCGTCCGCTTGCAGAAGAAGGTATCGGCGGTCAGGCGGGTTCGGGTTCGAGCAGTCAGGCGGGTTCAATTGGCCTTTTTGATGCGCGCACCGAGGTTTGAATACATGGGCACCTCGGATTTTTGTGATTTCTGGGTGTGGAGGTGGAGGTGGTGGGTTCATGAGTCTGAGGCTGACAAGTCAAAGCTGACTGAAGATCGTTGAGTTTTAATGCATCGTCGATTTGGAGAAAAGGGTGGTGTTGTTCCCGTCCTCCTCCTCCGCGTCCTCTTCTGGTCTTTCTCACCGGAGATTCGTCCGCTTGGTTATTACCTCCGTCGTTCATGTTTCTACTGTTACAAACGCAACAAACAGCACACCACACAGACCAAACCGAAGATTATAAATAGGGCTTTTCTACATTAACTTTTGTCTTATTTGTTTGTTTTGACTTTACGTACTAAAATGTCAGGCAATGTGAGTAATTTGACATTGCAATGTAACTGTGGGGTTTGTTTGTTGGTCTACTGGGGGGCAGTAGACACATTATTGGCCCCCAGTAGACTTTGATACGAGGGACAGAGATCACTATAGTGTGGTGTTTTGATAAGTTACCTGTTGTTTTCTGTGTATTAAAGTCAAATTATCTGTGAATCCTACAAAATGGTGCATTTTTGGTGGTCTATTGGGAGGCAGTAGAGACATTGGACTTTGTATTGGGGGGCAATAATAGGATTATTGGGAGGCACTAATATTATTATTGGGAGCCAATAATATGATTATAAATTGATCAATTGTGCCTGTAGTGTATTCATTTTGGTTTTGGGAGTTCATACAATTCACTGGACGGCAATAACATGATTATTGAAGGCAATAATATGATTTTTGGGATGCAATAATATGATTTTTGGGGGGGCAATAATATGATTACTGGGGGGCAATAATATGGTTACTGGGTATTATTAGGGACCGGTCGCCGGATTCCGGTCGCCGGATTCCGGTCGCCGAAGTAGGCGGCCTGCCACTGATCACCGAATTCCGACAAGGTGGAGGATGATTTCTCCCTCTAAGTGAAAAAGAAGGAGAGGGCAAAAAAGTCCCAAAAATAAATAAAAAGAATTAAAAAAGAATTAATTGGGTAAAGGGGAAATAATCCCTTAGAGTGTTTTGGGTAAATGGGGTTTTTAAACTCTTGGTGGAGCAAGTGGGCAATTTTTAAGCTAAAATTGGGTAAATGATCATTTCCCCAAATCTTTTTTCGAAACTGTCGTTTCCTCGTGGGTTGATAGTTTGATACGAGTCGGCCCGGCCTATTTTAAGTGGGTTTATTCATGCGTTATGTCGTGCTCGGGCCAGCCCGTTTATTAACGTGTCATGCCGACCCATTTACTTGAACATTAAGCCTGACCCGACCCATGGCCCAAACCCATATGATGTCAGGCCAACAAATTGGTCGTGCTTAGGCCGTCCCAAAATAAGCACAATTTAAAAAATTTAATTTTGTTTTAGGGAATCAGAAACTGAGAGAAATTTGCTGTGTGTTCTCATTGATAATATGGACCTCTTTATATAGAGGATTACAATGCATAGAGTTAGAATCATACAAGGAAAGAAGAATCTCTAATTGAACTCTATTACCATTAGGTCAAGTAACCTAGAGTTTGGATCAAACACAAATAGAGATATCCTTAAACACTCCCCCTTGTGTTGTCCAAAGGCGGTGCTTTTCTCGTTGCCTCGTTAAAAACTTTGCCGAGTAACAAAAACCCAGTGGGACAAAAATAACCTTGGTCGAAGGGGAAAAAGAGCACAACACACCATTCACGATTCGAGACGAACATGTAGACATCTCCCCCTGATGTTTGTACCTCCCCCTGATGACTACGATCATGGGAGTTCAGATAATTGCCGCAAGCCAATTCTTGCCACATGTTTCTCAAACGTGGATTTGGGCAATGACTTAGTAAATGAGTCTGCCGCATTGTCCTCAGATCGAACCTGGTTTACTTTGATCTTGAGGAGTTTCTGTTGTTGCTGATTATAGAAGAATTTGGGTGATATGTGCTTGGTGTTGTCGCATTTGATGTAGCCTTGCTTCATTGGTTCAATGCAAGCAGCATTATCCTCATAAATGCTCGTTGGCTCATTTGTGGTAGACTTCAAACCACAATTGCTTCGAACATGCGTAACTATGGATCGAAGCCATATACCTTCACGAACTGCTTCGTGAAGAGCAATAATCTCTGCATGATTCGAAGAGGTAGGGACTAAAGTCTGCTTTGTAGACCTCCAAGATATCGCAGTCTTTCCCATGGCGAAAACATAACCAGTTTGGGAACGACCTTTGTGTGAGTCAGAGAGATACCCAGCATCAGCAAAACCTTCCAAAACACTTATATCGTTTTGGGTTGGGGAGAGGGAACGCAGTCCACCATATGTAGTGTCCCTGGTACTTGATGGGTCCGAATCCATCTTCTTTCTGTAGGGATAGAACAAGCCCATATCAATCGTACCACTTAAGTATCGAAAGATATCTTTAACACCAATCTAATGGCGTCGTGTTGGCGCAGATCTATATCTAGCTAGCAAGTTCACAAAGAATGAGATATCTGGTCTTGTGCATTGTGCTAAGTACAACAATGCACCTATTGCACTTAGATAGGGCACTTCTGCCTCTAGCACTTCTTCATCGTCATCTTTTGGACGGAATGGATCTTTCTTTGGATCAAGACTATGGACGACCATTGGGGTGCTTGAAGGCTTAATCTTGTCAGTGTTTAAACGCCTAAGCATCTTTTGGGTATAAGCTAATTGATGAATCAGGATACCGTCTCTACGGTGCTCAAGTTCTAAACTGAGACAAAACCGTGTTTTCCCAAGATCTTTCATCTCGAACTCGGATTTCAAGTATTCAGCGGTTTCCCTTAACTGTTTAAGGGTGCCAATTATGTTTATGTCATCAACATAAACAGCTACTATTGCAAATCCTGAACTTGTCCTTTTTATGAACTCACATGGGCATAGTTCATTGTTGACATATTCCTTTCCAATCAAGTAGTCACTTAGACGGTTATACCACATCCGTCCGGATTGTTTCAATCCATATAGTGAGCGTTTCAATCTAATCGCAAACGCGATCTGTGGTTTAGAGCCACTTGATTTGGGTAATTGAATTCCATCTGGAATCTTCATGTATATTTTCGTATCTAGATCCCCATATAGATACGCAGTAACCACATCCATAAGCTGCATGTTCAGTTTTTCAGAAACTACCAAACTGATAAGGTAGTGGAACGTAATGACGTCCATTACAGGAGAGTAGGTCTCCTCGTAGTTGTGAGAAGCCTTGCGCCACAAGGCGAGCTTGGTATCTTACAATCTCGTTTTTCTCATTACACTTTCTAACGAATACCCATTTGTGACAAACTGGTTTGGTGTTGGGCGGTATTGGTACAACTTTGCCAAATACCTTTCTTTTCGCTAGAGAATCAAGTTCTGCCTGGATCCCATCTTTCCATTTTGGCCAATCAGCTCTACGTTGGCATTCATCAATGGAGCGTGGTTCGATGTCATCGGTCTTAATAATCTCACGCGCCACTGAATACGCCAATACATCATCAATGATGATGGAGTTTCTTTCCCACGTCCCATGTGCCATAGTGTAGTTTACAGAGATCTCTACGTTTACAGAGAGGCATCCCCCAATAATGTCTCGTGGACATAACCATAATCCGGAATATTCTCATGGGACGGATTTTGAGTATCGATGATCAAAGCATTTGTCTGTGCCTCATTCGCTTTCTTTCTAGGGCGAGTATCCTTCGAACCAATTGGTCTACCGCGCTTCCTTGCGGGACCTACGGCCATAGATGCCACATCATTGTCATGCTGGGCAATGGTGCCATCTCCTGATGTCACAGGAGTGGCGTGATGTCTAGTATTTGGGACATCGATCCTTGCAGGCACGTTTGCAGCAGGTATGTGTGATCTCGTCACTTTGGCAACATCAGAAAACGCATCAGGCAGAGTGTCTGCTACGTTCTGGAGCTCGATTATTCTTCACACTTCAAGTTCGGACTGGGCGGTACGGGGATCGAGATGAGACATAGTGGGGACAGACCACGACAATTCCTGTCATTCCTGTTGAACATCTGTGTTCTTATTTCCCCCAAACGATGGGAAGACTGTCTCATCAAAGTGACAATCCGCAAATCTAGCCGTAAAGAGATCGCCTGTCAAGGGTTCAGGGTAGCGGACAATGGTTGGAGATTCATAGCCAACATAGACGCCCATTCGTCGTTGTGGACCCATCTTAGTACGCTGTGGCGGCGTAATAGGCACATAGATGGTACACCCAAAAATGGGTAAATGCGAGATATCAGGCTCGTATCCAGTCACTAGCTGTAACGTAGAGTAAGATTGGGTTGCAGTGGGTCGTAGACGAATTAGCGTCACTGCATGCAATATTGCATATCTCCAAGCAGAAACACGGAGATTAGTGCGCATAACCAATGTCCGCGCTATCATTTGTAGTCTTTTGATAGCGGCTTCTGCGAGACCATTTTGGGTATGAACATGGGGAACTGGATGTTCTACATCAATCCCCAGTGACATGCAATAGTCATCGAACATTTTCGATGTAAACTCCCCAGCATTATCAAGTCGAATCGACTGAATAGGATGGTTAGGGTAGTGAGCCCGTAGACGGATAATCTGGGTGAGGAGTTTAGCATAAGCAGCATTTCGAGTGGATAATAGCGTGACATGTAACCAGCGTGTTGACGCATCAACCAATACCATAAAGTACTTAAAAGGTCCGCATGATGGTTGAATTGGTCTACAGATATCCCCTTGAATTCTCTGTATGAACGGAATGAGTATTTTTGGATCCTTTGCATAGGACGGTCTCGGTGTTAATTTCACGAAGGAACAGGATTTGTAAAATGAGCGAGGGGCCTGAGAAGCAACCAATGAGGATTTTGGTTGGGCCGGAGTGTCTGTAGCGCTATTAGAAGCAAAGTGTGTGACTACATCTCCCATTATGGCGTTAGAGCCATGGAAATTGGATTGTGTGGCATCATGGCCACCAGGAGGAGCAACCATGGCGTCATGCTCATGGTTGGCGCCATATGTGGCGTCATCACTAGGGACAGGGGCGGCCTTTCGGCTGCCTAAGACAGCAGCAGCGCCAGAAGCTGCAATTTTTGCGGTCTTGCTAAGTCTTGGAATCAATTTTTGATTCCTGCTTCTTCTCACTCTGAAGAAAGGATGCCCGTGTGAAGTTTTAAGTATACGGAGCATCATATCACAACCAGGATGTCCTAGTCGGTCATGTCAAAGCCAATATGTGTCGGAATCCAAGAGATCTTCTCTTATGACATTATTGGATTCAATTGGTCGAATTGTAGTGACATAAAGTCCACTAGATTGACACATGAGCTTCTCTAAGATGCGCTTTCATCCACAATTATTAGAGGTAATGCAAAGGAATTCTATTCCGTTCTCACTGTGCGTTTCCGCATGGAATCCGTTGGCTCTTATATCTTTAAAGCTTAATAAGGTTCGATTTGCCTTAGGAGCGTAGAGAGCTTCAGTGACTTTAATCAAGGTGTCATTGGGCAAAAGAAATCGGGCCATTCCATGTCCTTGAACTAAACTTGATGGCCCAGCCATCGTAGTCACGGAGGAATATGTAGGCAACATCTCTAAGAATAATTGCCTATGTCGAAGAATGGTGTGCGTAGTCGCACTATCTGCAAGACATTGAAGTTCATCCATTCGTAAAAGAAAAGTTCGTAATTAAAAAGGAGTCATAAAGAAAAGAACTCAACTTTTATTAATAAGCCAAACGGAATTACATCATCGTTTCTTTTAACCAAAGAAAATCTAATCCAATACACTAGTTAATGCAAAACAATGGTAGTCGCCTAACTTCTTTCGGTAATTCCAATGTAAATGTGACCAGGTGAGTAGAGAGATGTCGGTGGAGCAAAGCTCGCTTAAGTACCACTTACTCAAAACCTTTCTACACATCACTTTTACATTGAGTATGCCTACTTTGAAGAAAGACTAATATCATTGGCATCTACTACAAAATTAATATGGCAATTTTCCTACATCTCTTGGAAAATAAAAAAAGACTCAATCAAAATCGCCTGTTTCTGGGTCTTGATCCTTGTAGTCTTCCACCATTAGATCGAGATCTCTATCTTGATCTTCTTGTTCCATGTAATTTGCCTCCCTTTCTTCACGATACATCTTGTATGCGTTGGCAACGTTTTGGTATGTTGTATACTTCCTTGCCCAATGTCCACTTGATCCACATCGAAGACAAACATCTTTATGGTCAAGCTCCCTTGATCGAGATGCTTTTGGTGCATGAGTTGGACGACTATTACTCTTGGTGGCATCACCACCATAGCCGGAGGTTCCGCCTCTCTCTCTCTTCACACGCTGACCTCCACGGTTCCGTGCATGCCTCTCTTGGAGATTTCCTTCCTCTTTAGGGCGAGAATATGGACCAGAGCGTCCAGAATTGTCCCTACTCTTAGGGTTTCGCTCCTTGTGTCCTCCCTTGGGGGCGCGACTATAGTTAGACTCCGGAATAGACTTAGTTCCCACGGGTCTAGCATTATAGTTCTTCACAAGTATGTTATCGTGCTTTTCAGCTACGTTCATGGCGCCAATAAGCTCATGAAATCTCGTGATACGTCCTGCTTTCACATCTATCCGATTATTCTTTGAAATCATCAGGGTAGAGATGGGGAAGGTAGAGAGAGTCTTCTCGATCAACATCGTATCAGTTATGGTTTGGCCACAAAACTCCATCAGAGACTTGATACGAAGAGCCTCCAAGTTATAATCAAGCACAGACTTGAAATCACAGAAGCGGAGGCTATGCCATCGCACTTCTAAATCAGGAAGCAGGGAGTCACGAACGTTGCCAAATCGCTGCTCAAGTTCTACCCATAGCTTTCTTGGGTCTTTGTTACGCCCCGTATCCGAGCTATCCTTTTATTGTGTCGAAGTGAATTACTTTATGTTTTACTGTCCTTGGTTTCAGTTTTTATCATTTAGGGGGGGTGCTAAAAGTTGACTTTTGATGGGTTAACAATTTGAGAAAATTTCCTTCACGAAAGTTGTAGGGGACGTTTAACCGAGTCCGTGGACATGTAGTATGCTTAAATCGGAGTTCGTATGTAGAAGTTATGGCTTAAAACGTGAAAGTTACTGTTTATGGTAATTATATATATATTAACACACGCTCACGCGTGTGTCAATTGACATTTTATATTTTTTTTTAAAAAAAAAAAACTGCTATTGCAGTTAACAAAACAACAAAATGTCTAAGATCTTTTTCTTTTTTTTTGTAATTTCTTCAATTTAATTTGCTATTATATTTACTATTTTATCCTTCATGTGTTAAATTATAAAATTTTAAAATATTATCAAAGAAGGGTAAATTGTGGGTTTTTGAAAATTTAACCATAAGCCTTATTGGCTTAATTAATACTTATATTTATATATATAGGGAAATTACTTTTCGGAAATCCACCCCAGCTCGGTAACTCTCTCTTCTTCCCCGAGCTCTCTCTTCCCTTAGGCCTCTCTTTGATTTCCGGCCAATCTCCTCCTTCCGGCCACCCAAACGACGAACCCAAGGCATAGAACGACGCTCCTCCTCCCCCTTAACACGCCTACGGTGGTGATTCAAAATGATTTGGCAGAAATTTCGCAAATCGGGCTTCCAAACTTTACTGTAGCAGTCAGCTTCAATCGTTGATTTCTTCCAATTCTGGCCATCTCCGGCCACAAAACCAGGCATAGTAGAAGCGCATCGAGCCATTTGTCATTTCCCCTCAAGCTTCTAGCTTCAATTTGTGGTGTAGAGAGCGAATCGAAGAAATTTCAAATCATAGGGTTCTTGAATTTTCTGGAAATTTTCACAGGCCAAATTGGAGCTCTTCAAGGTAAAATTGGAACTTGTTGTAGTTGAGAAAGAGGTTGGGTTTGTTGAGTAGGTGGTGCTGCCAAATTTTGGTGGCCATCAGAGGTGTTCGCCGGCGGCGCGTGTAGCTCACGTGCCGCCACTATGGATGGAGCGTGGTGGCGCGTAGGGTGGAGTTTTGGTTTCTATTTTTAGCTAGTTAAAATGTACATGAGTTGTGGAGGTTGTAAATGTGACTCTGGTGTAGTTTGGTTGGAATCCGACGTGGATTGGAGGAGTTGGGTTTAAAGGAAATAGGGTTTAGAATATCAATTTCTAATTATCGTCATTTTAATTTCCCGTCCTGGAATCATATTTTTCACAAGTGCTATTCGTACAGGACGAGAGGAGTCTCCATATGAGGAGAATATCGATCGACGACAGGATTAGGTGAATACTGTGAGTAGACTTTTGTTTTTAAATAAATGATGCATGCATTTATTTATTAAAGTATATACTCTATTTAATTATCTTATTACATTTCGAGCATATGATTTAATTTCAGAGATTGATTTCGCTTTATCTCATATAAATGCTTTCGATAGTGATTTGTTTCCAAAGTTGGTTATTGTACATACCCCTACTAGCAAGGCTAGTTTGCTACCTCACCAAGCATAAACAACACCCTCATGGGATCTTAGCCCTATGTTCAAGCTACTCTACGGTATCCGGAAGTCGCAAATCCGTCGCCGGGAAGCCACCTTTCCGGCCTTGCCAAGTTGCCTCCACAATATGCTTCTCTAGACTAGAATAGTAGCTTTGAGTCCCACATCTAAGAAAATGTAAATGAGGGAGCCTCCTTCCCCTATAAAAGGAATGCCTCCTCCCACAACTCAAACGATCCCATTACATCTTTTGTAATACCCTTGGGCCGCAAGGCTTAACACACTAGTTAAACATTCAAGTGGACGTAGTTTCCCGCTAAGGCGAGAAGCGAACCACAATACATCTCGTGTCAATCTCTCTCTCTCTCTCTCTCTCTCTCTCTCTCTCTCATTCTTTATGCTAACTAGAGATCCCACGGATCACTAACGTTAACATTGGCGCCGTCTGTGGGAAGCCGACACATTGGCTTCGTCACCTTCCATGAGCTAAGTCTGCTTAGCGGGGCTTGAAGAAATTTCTTCCTTCTTTGAGTTTATGTTTGAATTAATGCTTCTTGGCGGCAACTTTTGCCAAAACATGACCAACATTACTTTAGCGGTAAAACCAGAGCAGAAATTTGCATCTTAAAAGGCTAGTCAACTATGGTCAACGCCAGTCAAGGGCAAGTCAACGCCCAACTCAGAGGTCAACGCTGACCTAAAAAAAAAAATCCCATCCTAGCGGTATCAAAAAAAAAAAAAAAAAAAAATTTTTTTTTAGCTGTCCATTTGCTCTGGACACCTGAAGGTTCACTTTGGGCACTGTGGCATTCTCCAGCCATCTTCCGCTACACTGTACACCGCTGGCCAACCACCGCCAAGCTTTTGTCAGCCTTCATGACGAGCTTCTGCTGTGTAGCATAGCTTCTTCTCTGCATGCTTCCACCAGCATCACCGCCAGGCCACACTCCGCTAACTTGTACAGCGGCCTGCCACCCAACATCTTCCGCTAGGCCTGCCATTCACCATGCTCATGTCAGCGGCAAGAGACTCCGCTAGATGGCACCAACGGCAAGGCAAATCACCGCTCCGCTTCCTCTAAGCAACGCTCCACTACCGCTGGCCCAAACCTCCACAACCGCTGGTCTTCACCGCCGGACTATACACTGCTAGACTAGGCTCCGCTCCGCTGGCCTCCGCTGAGTTCCAGGACCACTGCTAGCCACCACTGCCCAACTGCCTCCACCGCCAAGCTTTTGTCGAGCGCAAGCATGGCAGCGCCTATCTCCAAGCACGAAGCGACTTGCAGCATCAGCTATAGTTAGCTTCGGCGGCACCGCTAGCCTTCGTTAACGGTAGGTGTCAGCGGTAAACCGCCAATTGCCATCCTCTTCGATCCAGGCTCCAGTCAGCGGCAGTTTTCTTCCGCCAACCATTTACTCTGGACACCCAGGTGCTGCCGCCGCTGGGTTGCACCGCTAAGTCCCACGCCGCTCACTAGCGTCGGGCCTCCGATACGCTCCACGTCCCCGCTGACCATACTTCGGCGGCACCGCACAGCTGACCATCCTTCAGCACCCGCTAACCATATTTCAGCGGCACCGCCCGCTGGCCATCCGCTCAGCGAGGATATCCGTCAGCTGCATCGTTGGCCACCCATCGTTATCCATCAACCTCTGCTCAGTGAGGCCATCCATCAGCTGCAAACCTCCCGCTCACCTACATCTAACAGTCTCGTCGAATCATTCATCTGCAATCTCCTTAAGCATCTAGCTAATGTTCAGCGGCCAGCCCAGCATCCTCCGCCAGCAAGGCTCTGCCGCCAGAGAGCCCTTCCGGCGATTTCTCCTCCGCTGAATTTTCTCCTCCGCTTGCTTTCTCGGCTTCCTCCACTGGCCTCCTCCGCTCATATGCTGAGATTTTCATTTTGGTCCCTTGGCGGTCAATCTCCTCGACCTTCAGCTCCTCACCTGGACGCAGCTCTCTGGCAAAACCAGAGAACAAGATGAGTTTTCAAAACCACATTTGAACTTGTTTTATATATGCTTCCTCTTATTATCATGGTTTGGCACATGCAATCACTATGCTTCCATGCATGCTTCCACGTTTGTAGTCTGACATGCTTTGCCTACTCAAAGGATAAGACTTTCTTGTTTTTATCTCTCTGGTATAAAGCATCACGTGCCTGCACATAAATGTAACTATTGCATGCCGCCTACACGTCCTAGACCAAGTATATAACAATTCCTAAGTCATGCTTATTATTATATGTTATAATCAAAGATTTGTTACGCAAGCAGGTTAGCAGCCACATAATTCTATTGGCCACATGTGTACACATATGCTCAGATCCCCAAATTTTATTTATATGTTGGACGCATTGCGGAATGTATAACTTTCAAAATCGAGCACAAAACACCATCTGCCACTCTTTAATTTGTTTTCTTTTAGTGAGAAGTTTATATAGTGGTCGCATGCATATATCAAAGAACGATCTCACACATATATGATATGATTGCCATGCCCATGCATAGTTGCCATGCCTCAACAATCGTTACACCTAACGACTTCTATATACTTCCTGCTCATCTGAAATTCAAAACAGATTTCTCTAATCAATGAGTTAGCCATCCACTAACTACATCGCTTGTGCACTTTGGCTTAAATGAGGAATTTTGGCCATCACCACCATGCATGTCTCAATTGTCATCGTACATAGTTAGAGTTCGCATGCTCCCTGTAAATTCGACATTCAAAATAGCTATATATGCATGTTATTTGTCATCAACCACCACACTTGCTTATATACTTTGCTTAATATCTTATCAAAGTACATATGTAAAATATTAGTGTTGATTTTACATACTCATGTACTAATCATCTATTTTGTTTCAAGGGAAATTCAACTATTTCTACTGAGCATTCAACCTCAACTACGCGTTGATGTACATTATCAGAATACTTTATCCGCCACAAGCTATGGACCGTCATGCTCGGATAACTCCGCTAGCCTCCAAATCGACACAAGATAAGTCACTATATCTTATCTCTTACGCTCTTGCAAATAGAGCCTTTGCCATAACTATACATGTCTCCATGACCCTTAAGCATGCCTACAAAATGTTATTAGCAACTTTACTACAAGTACATGCTACACACATACATGCTTAAATTCAATTACTTGTGTCATGCATCTAGAAGCTTGTGACACTTACGCCTTAATTAAACATGCTCGGATAAACAACTTGTTCGGGTTACGACTCGCTTGGGTATCGAGTATGGCCACGACTTGCGCTTGGGCCACGCCTCGCATGCTCGCACAACGCCTACACACTCAACTACGCCCAACTTGCTCGAACAACCCAACTTGCTCGAACAACCCAACTTGCTCGATCATGTCCAACATGCTTTACTTAAGCCCCAAGTTCACAAACGCTTCATACGATGTCACCGGGACTACTCCCACAAATTTATATGGACACCCATTACATTTGCCACTGTCTATTGTGCGTGTTATGGCCATAAGATCCACATATACAACTACCAATATTTTACATGTTCATACACATTAATGGAATATTGAGTTCTTCTACCATTTGTTGTTCGCAACAAAACGAATTATTTTCGCATTCCATTAATACGAGCGGTAACCAATACAACAAGCATTCTACATATGCGCGTTTTTGTCTCATTGTGTAGGCTATAAGAGTCCCTTCTTGCTTACGGAGTTCGGGGACTTGTAGGGGCTAGGCGCCTCTCGGATATTGTTTATGCTTGATGACTTTATGATTATAACTCCCCAACCAAGAAGCTTCTCTTACTCAGGGACTTCGGGGACTTGTAGATACCCCTACTAGCAAGGCTATTTTGCTACCTCACCAAGCATAAACAACACCCTCATGGGATCCAACCGCTACTTGCATCTTGTAGCCCTATGTTCAAGCTACGCTACGGTATCCGGAAGTCGCAAATCCATCGCCGGGAAGCCACCTTCCCGGCCTTGCCAAGTTACCTCCACAATATGCTTCTCTAGACTAGAATAGTAGCTTTGAGTCCCACATCTAAGAAAATGTAAATGAGGGAGCCTCCTTCCCCTATAAAAGGAATGCCTCCTCCCACAACCCAAACTATCCCATTACATCTTTTGTAATCCCCTTGGGCCGCAAGGCTCAACACACTAGTTAAACATTCAAGTGGACGTAGTTTCCCTCTAAGGCGGGAAGCGAACCACTATACATCTCGTGTGAATCTCTCTCTCTCTCTCTCTCATTCTTTATGCTAACTAGAGATCCCATGGATCACTAACGTTAACAGTTATGATTTATAATCCTATTTGACGAATTATTTATTTCCGATGTGATTTCCGGAATTATACTATTTATATTATATTTATATTCGTTGATTTGAGACTTTTAAGAGATTTTCAAAATGAGATTTCGATGGAGTTAGTCTTCATATTTGTTTATCGACTTTCGGTTTTGGCATTGGGAATGCCTTGATGATGATCTTGGAATTGGTTTTGTTTCGATTTATGGAGATTATGTTTTATTATTATTTATCTACTATTTATTTTTGAACTTGAGATTATCTTGGCGTGTGGGACACGTCGTTGGAAATTCATTTGCGAGAGTTGGGGAAGTTTTATGGATTTATGTGGTTTTCAGATTTTCTTTTGCCATACTTTGGGTGACTATCATCATTGCTAGCATTGATACGTCCGCCTTTGTGGCGAGGTGATGGGATCACCGAAGCCCGTCCGCCTTTGTGGCCCTGGTTACTGTCTTTGTGACAGTAATGCTGAAGCCCAGTATCATAATCGCTACACTTAGTGGCGTGTGGGTATATAACGGGAGTATATGGGAGTACTTTAGCCTGGGAGGCTATCACCCGAGCCTGGGAGGCTCATTCGTATGGCTATCTCCTTCCCCTACTTTTATATTATTACTTGACTAGCTAGTCCGATTTCTCTTAACTAGTGGGGCTGGTATGTTTTTCACGAGTTTTTGAGTTTAAAGAAATATGTTTTATAAACGTTGCATGCATCGAGATTTTATAAATTTAAATTTGTGGGAAAGTATAAGACTTTTTCCTTTTCCCTTCTCTTATAATTATTAATTTTTGTCCACTCACGCTAACGTGTTTTTCAATTACTTTCCCCTGGGCCCTTCGGTTTCAAATGCCCAGTTCTCAGAGTTGCTGCTTGGCGTACTTGGAGCGAGCCATAGTGACCGCATCAGTTTCCCGCCATCTCATATTGTAGGTTACCTGTTTAACCTACTGTACTCTATCGTATTTTCTGTTTAGCTGCTCTGATTACTAAGGGAGTTGTGACCCGAACTTGTAATGAATTATATTCGAGGTTCATGACCTAACTTTGGTGAATTATTGTATTTTAATTTATGGAGCTTCGTTGGACTTTAAGCTTTTGAATTATTAATTCTATCTTTGAGTTTGAGTTAGTTGGTATTTGAGAGCAAGGGGGCTCCAGGAGGATACGGTTGGGATATTAGAAGTGTGTTTGTTTTCTCACAGGTTTGGGTTGCCTTCTTTTAAGGGAGGTTCTGTCGAAATTTTCGGTAAAATTTTCTTTAAAAGTGGGTCCCGCTGGGCCACTTCAGATTTCAGGGTGAAATCTGGGGTGAGTCTTGTCAGTCTTCCTCATTGAGATATTCACTTTAGAGCGCGTCATTCATGTGCCTTGTCATGAGAATGATGGCTTTTGCTTGATTTGCTTCAAAAGCAGTAGCTTGCTCAATGGAGAGCACGTTCTGACTAGGCTCTTGGATGGCTTCCAGAAGTCCATCAGCCTTAAAATGTTGGTGCACATCTCGGACCCACCTATGGTATCCTGCGATAGTTGTCTCTAGTGGAACAAAGTTCAACTTGTTCAGGTAACTCATCCTGAAAAACAACACAAGATTAGGGTTAGTTTAGGAGCGAAAAAGGCTACCACGAAAAATTATTAAATTTCTGAGAGTAGTCGCTTCCAAGAAATTAGGGATTTTCTGAGCGTAGTTGCTTCTAAGAAAATTCGATTCCAAGAGGGGTTTTGGATTAGATCGAAACAACGATGTATGTGATCGATCATTTTCTTCTCAACAAACTCTAAGTTTGGAGGACTCTACAAGCTCGACGCTTGGAATGAGCACGAACCCCAACAGTTCGGCTTTTGGTCTTCCCTATGAAGAAGAAAGGGGGGTAGAAGAAGGGATGATGGAAGTCCCCGAGAAAAGAAGAAGAAATTAAAAAGTGGTCGGAAAACTTGACCGAAAAATGTCGCCAGAAAGTGGCCGGAAAAATGTTGACCGGTGTTGACTGGCCGTTGATAGGAGGGTTGACCGACGTTGACTAACCGTTGACTGGAGGGCTGACGGCGTTGATTGAGGTGCTGACGTGGCGTCCGGTTGCTGACGTGGCAGATCGGTTGCTGACGCGGCAGAGCTGACTAGATGCTGACGTGGCAGGCTGGATGCTGAAGTCAGAGGCTTTGCTTCTGGGCTTTGGGCTTTCGGGCTTTGGCAGATCTGCTTATGCTTCTGGGCCTTGGGCTGAGTTTGGGCCTAGGGTTGACCGAATGGGCTTGGTTGACTGAAGTAGAGGCAGAAGCTTCAGGCGGCGGTTCGATGGCTGGTTCGAGTGGTTCTAGGCCGGTTCCGGTGGTGATTTTTCGGCTCCGGTGATCTAGGGTCCGGCTACACCTGCTGGTGAATTTTGGTAGCAGTAGGCAGGGAGGAAAGCTTCGAACCGGGCAGAAAGGATATCGGTATTTCCGGGGGCCGGTTAGGGTATTTGCCGGCCGGTTATGGGGATAGCGTCGCCGGTTCTAGGCTTCTAGAGGTGAGAGCTTCAAGGTGGGGGGCGAAGGTTTCTGGGGTTTGAAGGCTACGAATATTAGGTTTCAGGGTTAGTGCTTCGTGCTGATAACGTGTTTTAGGGAATCAGAAACTGAGAGAAATTTGCTGTGTGTTCTCATTGATAATAGGGGCCTCTTTATATAAAGGATTACAATGCATAGAGTTAGAATCATACAAGGAAAGAGAATCTCTAGATTCTTCTAATTGAACCTTATTACCACTAGGTCAAGTAACCTAGAGTTTGGATCAAACACAAATAGAGATAGAGATATCCTTAAACAAATTTGAGTTTTTTTTATTTGTATTTGAAAAAAAAACACCAAAAGAAAAAAGAAAAAAAAAAGAAGTAGAAAAAGAGGCAAGGTCAGCCCATTAGCCAAGCTTTTCCGGTCAACCACCTTCGACAACGATTTCATGCGAGCAAATTCCGGCGATTTTTTTTTACACTTTTTTCGAGGTATGTTTTATAGGTTCCTTTAGTTCCCGTTTTTTAAGTATTTTTTTATTTTATTGTTTTTCTCTTCCTTTTCTTGGGGACTTGCAAACTCCTTTCTTCTACCTCCTTTTCTTCTTCATAGGAGAGACTAAATGCCAAACTATGGTGGTTCGTGCTCACTCCAAGCTTGGAGCTTGTTGAGATCTCCAAACTTAGAGTTTGTAGAGAATTTATGATCGACCACTTACGTCATTGTTTCGATCTAATCCAATACATCTTGGAATTGAATTTCTTGGAAGTGATTATGCTAAGAAATTCCTAATTTCTTGTGAGCGATTATGCTCAGAAATTTTAAATGTTTTTGTGGTAGCTTTTTCCTCTCCTAAACTAATCCATTTTCTTGTTCTCCTTCAGGATGAGTAATTTGAACAAATTAGACTTTGCTCCATTGGGAACAACTGAGTCTGGATATCACAGGTGGGTTCGTGAAGTCCTCTAGCATCTCAAGGCCGATAAAATCCTGGATGCGATTCTCGAGCCTAGCCAAGAAGTGCTAACTGTTAAGCAAGCTCAAGCTTTGGAAGCAAATAGAGCATCCTTAGAGGCAAATAAGACAAAAGTCATCATCCTAATTAATGACTCGTCATATGAATGATCCACTCCAGTACGAGTGTATGAATAAAGAAAAACCTAGAAGGTTGTGGGTCTCACTCAAAGAAAGATTTGGCAATGTCAGTGATTCCCTGCTTCCTGGCCTAGAAGTGAGATGACATAGCCTCCGCTTTTGTGATTTCAAGTAAGTTCTTGACTACAACTTGGAAGCATTTCGCATTAAATCTTTAATGAAATTCTGTGGCAAAGAGATCATAGATGTGATGTTGATTGAGAAGACTCTCTCTACCTTTCCGTCTTTGCATTGATGGTTACTAAGAACTATCGAATCGATGTTACTACAGAACGGATCACAAGGTTTCACGAGCTCATTGGAGCTATGAATGTGGCTGAAAATCATAACAACATCCTTGCGAAGAACTATAATTCGAGATCCGTGGAAACAGAGCATATTTCGGAATCCAATTATAGTCGTGCCCCTAAGAGTGGGCGCCAAGAGCGAAACCCTAATATTAGGGATACTTCTAGACGTTCTGGTCCATATAATCACTCTATTTAGGAAGGTAACCGCCAAAATAGACGAACACGAAATCGAAAAGGTCAACGTAGAAAGAGAGAGGGAGGCAACACCTCTAGCCTTGTTGGTGGTGACACCAACACTAAGAGTGATCTAAATGACGCTTTCAAAGTGCTTCAATCAATGAAGTCTAAGCAAAGAGATGTATGTTCTCAATGTGGAGTATCCAGTCATTGGGCACTCATTTGTAGAGCTCGTGAAGAAATTATCATTGCCTACAAAGCATATTGTGAAGCAAGAGAAGCTCACTATGTGGAACAAGAAGATCAAGAAGATGATCTAGAGTGAAGGGTTGAAGACTACAAATCTGGCTGGAATCAATATATCGCCAATTCTGTTTAAGTCTTTATTTTTCCAAGAGATGTAATAGGCAATTGCCATATACTTTGTAGTAAATGTCATTGGTTTAGTTTTTCTTCACATAGGCTCATCCAAAATGAGTATGATGTCTAGGAAGATTTTGAGATAAGTGGTACTTAAGCGAGCTTTACTCCATCGACATCTCTCTACTCACCTGGTCATATTTATTTTGGAGTTATCAAAAGAAGTCAAACGACTACCTTTGTTTTGCATTAACTAGGATTTGGATTAGATTCTCCTAATGGTTAAGAGACAATGATGTACTTTTTTGGCTTATGAAAAAAAGTTCGAGTTCTTTTCATTATGACTCTATTTTGATTATGAGCATATTACTTTGTGATTAAGATGGCTGGGCTATCAGTATTAATTCAAGGACATGAAATAACCCAAGTTCCCCTTGCCAAATGACACCTTGATTACTGTCACAGAAACTCTCTACGCTCCCAGGGAAAATCGCACCTATGAATAGCCAACGGATTCCATGTGAAAACGCATGTAGAGAAAGAAAATGAGTTCCATTGCAATACCTCTAACAATTGCAAATAAATGCGCATCTTAGAGAAGTTTATGTGTCTATCTAGAAGGTATGAGAGAAGATCTCTTGGATTTGGACACATATTAGCTTTGTCACGACAGGATAGGTCATCCTAGTCATGATATGATGATCTGTCTACTAAAGAGTTCACATGGACATCCTTTCTCTCAAGCGAAAAGAAGCATGAATCAAAAGTTGATTCCTGGACTAAGTGTGACCGCTGTCGCTACCTCTAGGGCAGCCTGCCATCCACCACCAGCCTAGGGCTGGCATAGTCTCTACCCATGACGCCATGGATAGCGTCCATCATGGTGATGGAACCCTAGATGATGCCGCAATTACCAACTTTATTTCAAATAGCGTTTCAGACGCTCAGGCCCAACCAAAATCCTCATTGGTTGCTTTTAAAGCCTCTCATTCATTTTAGAAAGCCTGTTCCTTAGGGAAGTTAGGACTGAGACAGTCCTATGCAAATGATATGAAAATACTCATTATGTTCTTACATAGAGTCCATAGGGATTATGTGGACTAGTTCAACTAACTTGCGGACGTTTAAATATCTCATGCTGTTGGTTGATAAGCAAACACGCTGGTCACGTGTTGTTCCATTGTCCACTTGTAAATGTTGCTTATGCTACACTCGTAGCACATATCATATGACAATGGCCTCACTCCCTGGATCATCTTATTCAGTCAATTGGATTTGACAATGCTAGAGAGTTTACATCGAAGACTTTCGATGGTTATTACATATCACTGGGACTGATGTTGGACATCATATTCTCATGTACACACTCAAAATGGTCTCGCGGAAACGACTACGATGGTAGCCTAGATATTGGTAATGCGCACCAATCTCCTTATATCTGCTTGGGGTGATGCAATATCACATGCAGCTATGCTAATTCGTCTACTATCCACCACCACCACTCAATCTATCTATGCGTTACAGCTAGTGACTGGGTACGAGTACCTCGTACTTACACATATTTGAATGAGCCATTTACGTGCCTCTTGCGCTGCCGTGGTGCACTATAATGGGTCCTTACAGAGGACGAGGCAAATAAGTTGGATATGAGACTACAACAATCGTCCGCCATTTCATGTCCTTGCTAGGCGATCTCTTCACCGCATGTCTTGCAGAGTGTCATTTTGATGAGACAGTCTTCCCATCGTTAAGGGGAGATAACAATACAGATGTTCAGCAGGAATGAAAGGAATTGTTGTGGTCTGTCCCCACTATATCTCATCTCGATCCCTGTTAAAGTAACGATATCACACATATCTGCTGCAAATATGCCTGCAAGGATGGACGTTCCTACGAGAGGACGTAAGCGCCACCCTACAAGGATATAGGCATGGGGCCAATGCCATAGAGAGTGGCACTCTGGCGTTACAGGCCATGACCCCAGCTAGGATGCGTGGGAGGCCCGTGGATTCGAATGATACTTTAATACAACCAATCCTTGGATCATTGACACTCAAAATCCATGTCATGAGAATCTTCCGGATTATGGTTATCGTTGGGGGACTCCTTAACGTCAGAACCTATTCCTGAGAATATAGAGCTTTATGAAAATTACACTAGTGTACATGAGACGTGGGATAGAATCTCCATCATAATTGATGATGTAGTCGCGCATTTTATTGCGCATAAGTTTGTTGAGTCCGATAATATTAAACTATGCTCCATTGATGAATGAATTCCAACGTAGAGAGATTTGGCCTAAATGGAAAGATACGATCCAGATTAAGTTGGATTCTCTAACGAAGAGGAAGGTTTTTGAGCCTGTGATGCCAATACATCCTAACATAAAACCTGTTGACTAATAGGTCTTCGTTAGAAAGAGTTATGAGAAAAAGAGATAGTAATCTCGCCTTATGGCACAAGGATTCTCACAAAACGCCCTGGAATCGACTACAACGAGACATATTCTCTCATAATGGATGTCATTGCACTCCACTACCCTGTCAGTTTGGTAGTTTTCGAATAACTGAACATGCAGTTTACAAATGTGGTTACTACGTATCTCTATGGGGATCTAGATACAAAGTGTACATGAAGGTTCATGGTGACCTTCATTTACCCAAGTCAAGTGGCTCTAGACCACGGAGCGTAGTTACAATAAGGTTGAAATGCTCACTAAAGTGACTACTTAATTGGAAAGGGATATGCCTGCGCGTTTCCATAACAAGTTTCAGATTCTATTGAGGTTCATGTTGGACATGATCTTCATTGGAAGCCCTTAAAGAGTTAAGGGAAACCGCTGAACACTTGAAATCCGAGTTTGAGATGAAGGATTTTGGGAGAACACGATCATGTCTCGGTTTGGAACTTGAGCATCGTGTTGATACATGCTTAGGCATTTTGACAAGGTCAAGCCTTCAAGCACCCCCATGATTGTCCGTAGTCTTGATTTTGAAAATGATCATCTTCGTCTAAAGGTGTGATGCCCTGAAAATTCGTATTTATTTTCAGAGGATTTTCTAGAATTTAATTAGTAGTTATTGGATGTTTTTGTGGCTCGTGGATGGAGCGGAAGTGTTTCGGGTGAATAATTATTCAGGAAGCGTCATTTAGGGGGGGCGCAAGGATTGACTTTTTGTTCATTAGAATTCTCCGAAAACTTCCTTCACGAAAGTTGTAGAGCGCGCCAATACGAGTTGGTGGACATGCGGAACGCGAGAATCAGAGTTCGTATGAAAAAGTTATGGGCTTCGAAAAAACTTTCTATTTTTGTATAAAAGGACGAATTTTTAGGAAAATTGCAAAAGAGCCCAGATTTCCCAAAATGGAAACCCGAGCTCAGTCTCTCTTTCCCGAGCCCGCGTGCAGCCCAGTCATTTCGCCAGCGTTGTTCTCCCTCGTCCGACCGCCTTTGGACGCCATTCAAAGTGGGTTCTCTTCGCCTCATGCTCCTCTACACGTATGTGGAAACCATCGAGCGTGGATCGAGCTGTGGTGAGCGCTGCAAGTCCGAGAAGAGGCCGCTTCGGGGACAAAATTGCCATGATCGGAGTTGGTGATTCTGGCCACCATAGCAAGTGGTTCTTGAGGGCTTTTGGAGCCTAGAGAACGTAGATGCTTCTCCCAAAGTAGCTTGGAGTGATTTCACTTGTGGATGACGAATCGAAGCTTTGAAGTTCTAGGTTTTCAATCAGACCGAATTGTTCTAAGGTAAAATTCGATCGATTGGTTTATGATTGGATTTTGTTGTAGTTATGAAAATTGAAATTGTGGTTGGGATGAAGAACTTTGGTGTTGGAAGTTTTGCCAAATTCTGACTTTGGATTGGTGGCGGCGGCGCGGCCAACGTGGTGGTGTTTTCCAGCGGTTTCCGGCCACCTCGGGGATAGTTTCTATTCCTGAGTTCGATCTACTCGTCGATACAAGCATTTCGATGTGCAATATGTAATTTTTGGAGATCGTATGAGCATGTTAGGGTTTTTACGGTTTCTGATCATTCGATGTTTTGATTCGTGAGGATTTGAGCGTTCGATCGACTTGTGGTTTTGTCACATCGATCGTAGAAGTATTCCGGAGACATTGGGTGGTCTCGGATGTGGTTTTTCCTCGATTGGCATCACTTTGGGGATTTTGGTTCAAAACAGGGGTTTCGAACTTAAATCGTTTGTGATTCATATACTAAGTTGAGACTGTATGTGACTAGGTACTTGACGAAGTATCCTTGGATGGCTAATTGTGGTTGTGCTGCTTTGTTCTGTATTGAAGATGCAGCAGGATCTTGAGGTGAGTAATCTCACAAGGTTCATTTATGAACGGAATAATACCCTTATTGTTTTGAGAGTTATTTATTTAACTGCAAACTATAGTTGGTTTTAGTAGGCATTCCTAAGCGAATGACTACGTATATATATTTACGTGATATATATATATATATATATATTTATTTATTCTTGTGAGGGATGTGTGATGAATAATATGCATGATGATGTTCATATTATTGTTGAAGGCGACTTTTCAGGAAACAATGTTGTGGAAAAAGATGTTTTCTATTGTTTGAAAAGTATTGAGCTTGATTTTACATTTTTGAGTCAGACGCGACTTATTATAATTGTATTGGTCTTTGTACCAAGAGCCACAGATGGTGGGCAGGGATGCGGAAAGCCGAAACTAGATGTTTGTAACGTTTTTAGGTCGGGTGCGACTTACATAACGTTTGATTTTAAGACCAGACGGGATCTGAAAATCATGTCACATATGGTGATAGGTCGCAGATGGTGACCAAAGGTTGATTCTAAGACCAGATGGGATCTGAAATCATATGTCATAGATGGTGACCGAGGCAAGGAATTGGGAAATCACGCCTTTGGCTGAACGAGTGACTACGAGCAGTTAGAGCTCTAGTCTGTCTACCATTGTACCTCATGGATCTAAGTAGGTTACTTATGACTCATAGGTACATATTTTGTCCAAGTTGGACCAAAGAATCATATTTTATTTGTTAGGTTAACGATAGGTATGATTGATGTGTGTTGATGTTTTGTCCAAGTTGGACCGAAGATTCATATTCGATTTGTTAGGTTAACAATTGATACGATTTGTTGTTTTTGTCCAGGTTGGACCGAATTGTTGTTTTGTCTAGGTTGGACCGATTTGTTGTTTTGTCTAGGTTGGGCTGAATTGTTGTTTTTGTCCAGATTGGACCGATTTGTTGTTTTATCCAGGTTGGATCGATTTATCATATTTGAATTATTAGGTTAACAATTTATATGATTTTGTCACGGTGTGACTTTCGTTGTTTTCTTTTGGGAAAAGAGTATTGTTTTGGGAAGCATGGTATGTTTTCCTTATTTTTTAGAGTTGAAATGTTTTCCTCGTTTTTGGCGTGAGTTGTGTGTAGTTTGAGTTACTCATACGGGCTTGCAAAAGCTTACCGGGTTTGTTGTGTGGCAACCCGGTGCACCATTCAAACGGTGTAGGGGTTAATCCTGCAGGTCAGGGAAATCGTGGTTGAATCTGAGGTAGCGTGCTAGTAGCTTTACGGTAGGAAGTCAATTTTGTGATTTTACCGTTATTATGACTTCCGCTTGTAGTGAGCTCCGAGGAGCATTTATGTTTTATTTTGTTGTTGACAATTTAATTCGTAAGCATTGTAATATATGACTCTGTGGAGTGGGTCAATATTGACATAGTGGGTTCAGGGCATCAATATGTACTTGGTTTAAAAGGGAAAAAGTTTCTAGGTATTTTGTAATGATGACTGAACGATCACGCATATATAATTATGAGATTGTATATCGATTTTTATTTGTGTTAAAAATCAGGGGTGTGACAAAAGGATGATGACGAAGATGTGCTAAAGGCAAATGTGTCATGCTTAAGTACAATAGACGCATTATTGTACTTAGCTCAATGCACAAGACTGGACATCTCATATGCTGTGAACTTGTTAGCCAGATATAGTTTTACGCCAACGCGATGTCATTGGATTGGTGTAAAAGATATCCTTTGGTACTTGAGAAGTACGATTGATATGAGCTTGTTCTATCCCTATAGAGAGACAATGGATTCGGACCCATCACACACCAGGAACGCCACCAACATTGGCCGGCGTCCTCTATCTCCATCCCAAAACAACATGTGTTTTGGAAGGTTTTGCTAATGATAGGTATCTCTCTGACCCACACAAAAGTCTTCCCAAACTAGTTAAGTGTTCACCATGGGTAAAGACCGTGATATCTTAGAGGTCTACAGAACAGACCCTAGTCGCTATATCTTCGAGCAATACAGAGATTATTGCTCTTCACGATGTCGTTCGTGAATGTATATGGATTGGATCCATAATTATCCATGTTCGAACAATTGTGGTTTGAAGTATACCACATATGAGCCTACAAGCATTTAGGATAATGCTGCTTGTTTTGAACAAATGAAGCGAGGCTACATCAAAAGCGACAACACCAAGTATAATCAACAACAACAGACTCTCCTCAAGATCAAAGTGAACTAGGTTCAATCTGAGGACAGTGTGGCAGACTTTCTCACTAAGTCATTACCTAAATTCCACTTTCGAGAAATATGTTGGTAGCATCATTTGTGGAAGTTATCCGAACTCTTATGATTGTTGTCATCAGGAGGAGATGCAGACATTAGGGGGAGTTGTCGACATGTATGGTCTCAAAACGTGAAGGGTGTGTTGTGCTCTTTTTCCCCTTCGACCGAGGTTATTTTTGTCCCACTGGGTTTTTGTTACTCGGCAAGATTTTTAATGAGGCAACGAGAGAAGCACCACGTTTGGGCGACACAATGGGGAGTGTTCAAGTAAATCCAGAATATGTGTCTGGCCCAAACTCTAGGTTACTTGACCTAGTTGTAATAGGGTTTTGAATTAGAGATATTCTCGGAGATATTCATAGATATCCGATTAATTGTGCGATTTTCTTTTATTCTACAACTCTGATTCTATGTCTTGTAATCCTCTATATAAAGAGGCCCTAATTAGCAATGAAAGTACGACTCAATTCTCTCCCAATTCAGTTTTCCTTAAACAATAATTAATATGTATGAAAAATACCTTTGTCAAAACAAGGATGTAATATTTTATTTCACTAATTTGTCAACATTAATTGAATAACATGGGTGGAATTGTAATAAAATTTTGAAATCTTGAAAAAAGACTTCTAATGTTTAAATCTCATCATTGTAAATTTTTTATATTTTAAAAAATGGAAGCAAATTTTGTGTTTGTAACGAGCCATGCTAGACCCATAATGGACTCGGACTGAGCCGGATCTATGGATCAATATACCTCAGCCCAGCCCATAATTTTGGGTAGTGCCGGACTGATTTTAAACGTGTTCGGCCCTTGTGAGCTCGGACTTAGTGGCCTGTTTGCCACCTTTAAGTAACACATACCGGCATTTGTTTATAGCACTCCCTTAACCAAAATATCTATTTTCATTTGATGAAGGTTGCATACTTGTAAAAGTGAGGATTCTCCTTGGCTCTTTGCAAGTCAAATCGGCTTCTCTAATCTTAAAAGCCAAATTTGGCAGTACAAATATGGTACAGCAGCTGCTGATAGCAACAAATCAAAATGTGAGTTTAGCCAAGTTAGACAAAGAAGGGTCAGCCTCTTCACCTTTCTTGAATTATTAGAATGATGTTTTGGTCACATTATATTGGATTGTAATCTACTCTATCTATTGTATTTATTAATTTAGAATATATTTGAACCTTTCACATGTCCCATACTACTTTTCAAATTTTGATATGGTTCGCACATCTGAATCAGCAGCTGACTGCTTCTTCTACAGCTACTTCCAAATAACAACTCCAAATTCCAAGTTCCACACACCTATATATACATACCCATTCAGATCGGTAACTCTACCCCATCAGTTCACATTTCCAGAGTTTTCCTAAGAAACTAATTAACTAAATAAGCAGTACGTAGCAAGGACTGCAAGCAAAGCAAAGAAGCAAAGCAAGTTGATGCGCTTTATTTCTACACCCATTAGGACCTTAACAGAGGCTAAGAACTTCTACATGAGGAACCTCGAAGATTGTGCAGGTAAGGTGGGTTATGGTGGTGCAGGTAAGGTGGTTACACCGCTTCGAACGTTCACTTGCCTAGGAGCTTTAGTGTCAACTCTTCAAATTCAAATGGTGATGAGGATTTGAAGCAGCTACGCAAATTAACCGTTTCGACAAAAAAGAACAACGATGTGAAGAAAGAGGGTAACAGAGCAGCTGGAGGTCCCGACACGCAGAGAAGGCCGATTGTTAGAGAACGTCCCATTGTCAAACAACGCACAATGAATAGTGGGATGGGCATGAGGAGTTATAGTGTTGGCTTGAAAATGGGAAGGATTGATGAAGAATAGCTTCTACTTTTGAGGAAGATGATGAAGTCGATGTCAAGGCAGATCTGTATTCAAGAAGCAGAAGTTACTGTTAAAAATAGAAATGCTGGGTTTGTATAAATGTAAAAATGTATACGATAGGGAAGAAATGGTGTGGGATTTTGAACCTATTCGATCTCTCTACCAATTCCGTTGTTTATTTGTTACTAGCTCTTTATTCATTGAGAAACGATACATGCAATATCTGACAAAACTAATTGTCCCAACAAATGCAATTAGAAGGGTTTCATAATGTATATGGGATGAAAATGAAAAGCAAGATGTATAGTTGCATTGGTAAGAAAACCACATCCATTTCTTGTAGCAATTGTACTTATTTTAGCTGCCAAAATTCACGAGAATAAATGTGGCGGAATTGACCAGACTGCTCTGGCTTCCTTGTGCAGAAAATGCTTAGGGATTGTTTACCCTTAGGTATTGTTTATTAACATGAAATGAGAGTGGGAGAAAGAGGAATCACTCTCATCCTTCTCCAATTTTATGTATAAAGGAGAATCAATATAGTATGAGGCTCACTACAAAATCATGAATGATTCCTTCAATTTCAATCTCTAGGATTTAAT
>BDJD01002737.1:77035-117014 GCA_002564525.1 Rosa multiflora | reverse complement strand
GTGTTCTTATTATTGAGAATAGGAGCCCTATATATAGGGATTACAAAGTGCTAGTTCTAATGTTACAAGGAATACCAATCCGTGTAGGATTGGGAAATCTAGAACCTTCTCTCCTATTGCTACTCCTAGTTTGATAAGGCACACTAAATCGATATTCCTTCAACAATGCTGGGTTTGTATAAATGTAAAAATGTATACGATAGGGAAGAAATGGTGTGGGATTTTGAACCTATTCGATCTCTCTACCAATTCCGTTGTTTATTTGTTACTAGCTCTTTATTCATTGAGAAACGATACATGCAATATTTGACAAAACTAATTGTCCCAACAAATGCAATTAGAAGGGTTTCATAATGTATATGGGATGAAAATGAAAAGCAAGATGTATAGTTGCATTGGTAAGAAAACCACATCCATTTCTTGTAGCAATTGTACTTATTTTAGCTGCCAAAATTCACGAGAATAAATGTGGCGGAATTGACCAGACTGCTCTGGCTTCCTTGTGCAGAAAATGCTTAGGGATTGTTTACCCTTAGGTGTTGTTTATTAACATGAAATGAGAGTGGGAGAAAGAGGAATCACTCTCATCCTTCTCCAATTTTATGTATAAAGGAGAATCAATATAGTATGAGGCTCACTACAAAATCATGAATGATTCCTTCAATTTCAATCTCTAGGATTTAATAAAAATAAAAAAATCTCTAGGAAAAAGTATATAGTGCACTCTTCTAAAAGAATAAAATCATCATATAGTAGCCGAATTATCACGAAATGCATTTTTTGGTACCTATAAATTTTTAAGGAGTCTAATGGTACATGTACTATCCTTCCGTTAGCTTCTATAGTACTTCTGTCTATTGTTCCATTAAAAATGCCTACGTGGCGGTCATGTGACACTCATGTGAGTAAAAAGATAAGGGTAAAATAGTCTTTTCATTCATAATTAATATTATAGTATTTATTATATTGAATATCTATAATTAAAAAATATTTTGACACATAAAAAAAATTAAAATATACCTAATGTAAAAGTAAAATTGAGATTGGAATTTGTCTACTCATTTCATTTCATAGCCCCTTTATATAGGGAGAGAATTACAACGGAAATATCAATTACAATGATAACATTAACTACTGATTGGTCCTTGACCCATGCTGATTAATGGTGATTGCTAATTACTTGATTCTCTCTTCGTCAATCACTTTGACGAAAACACATAATGTGTTTTTCTTTTAACACTCCCCCTTGTGCCAAGTCAAAGATGAAATAGTGCATGAGTTGTTGCCTTACTAAAAACCTTGCCAAGTAACAATAAAAATCCTGTAGGACAAAAAATACACTTTGGTCGAAGGAAAAGAGCACAACACACCTTTTACATTTGAGGATGACATGTGTGTGTTAAACTCCCCTGACAT
This sequence comes from Rosa multiflora, assembly GCA_002564525.1. Taxonomy (NCBI): domain Eukaryota; kingdom Viridiplantae; phylum Streptophyta; class Magnoliopsida; order Rosales; family Rosaceae; genus Rosa; species Rosa multiflora. The sequence continues at coordinate 115,598 of BDJD01002737.1, read as the reverse complement.
CTACACCTCCCCCTGATACCTACATTAATCAGGAGAGCTTGGAAAGTCTTCGTATTCCTATGTTTTTCACATGTTTCTCAAATATGGACTTAGGCAATTATTTGGTGAACAAATCTGCCACATTCTCCTCAGACCTTACTTGATTCACTTGAATCTTGAGGAGGGCCTGTTGTTACTGATTGTAGAAAAACTTTGGCGATATGTGTTTTGTATCACCCTTGATATATCCTAGCTTCATCTGTTCGATGCAAGCTGCGTTATTTTCATAAATGCAAGTAGGTTGTTCAGTGGTAGAACTCAAACCACTACTCCCTCGAATATGTGTGATGATAGCTCTTAACCATACACACTCACGAACCGCCTCATGTAGAGCAATAATCTCTGAGTGGTTCGAGGAGGTAGCCACAAGGGTTTGCTTGGTTGATCTCCAAGATATCGCCGTGTTCCTAATACATAACCAGTTTGGGAACAACCTTTATGTGGGTCAGAGAGTTACCCAGTATCAGCAAAACCAACCAAAACGTCATTTGGTGTTTTGGTGTAGTGAGTGGCGCTTTTGCCATCAACATTTCCTTTAGGGATTGCATTTTCATCTGCGGTCCCTCTTGTCTCTCTATAGGGAAAAGAACAGTCCCAAGTCAATGATTCCTTTTAGGTATAGAAAATATTCTTGATACCATTCCAGTGACGTTGCGTTGGCGCTGAGCTAAATCTAGCTAACAAGTTCACTGAGAATGCAATGTCTGGTCGAGTACATTGGGATAAGTACAATAATGCGCATATTGCACTTAGATAGGGAATTTCAGCTCCCAACACCTCTTCGTCATCTTCCTTTGGACTAAATGGATCTTTCCTTTCATCTAAACTTCGACCGATCATGAGAGTGCTAGCAGGATGCTCTTTGTCCATGTTAAATTGCCTGACTTTTGGACATACGCAGTCTGGTGGAATAGTATTCCACAAACTCGGTGTTCTAGTTCAAGGCCTAGACAGAATCGAGTTTTCCCAAAATCCTTCATTTCAAATTCGGATTTCAAATAGCTCGCGGTTTCTCTTATTTCATCAAGAGTACCTATTATGTTCATTCATCGACATATACTGCTACAATTGCAAATCCAGAACTTGTTTTCATTATGAATATGCAGGGGCATAATTCATCGTTCTTATATCCCTTCCCAATCAAGTAGTCACTTAGACGAGTATACCACATCCGCCCGGATTGTTTCAATCCGCAAAGTGAGTGTTTCAACCTAATTGCAAACGCACTCCGTGGTTTAGAGTCACTTGACTTGGGTAATGTAAGGCCATCAGGCACTTTCATATATATATATATATATATATATATATACATATATATATATATATATATATATCTGAATCTAAATCCCCATAGAGATATGCAGTAACCACATCCATGAGCTGCATTTCCAGTCTTTCGGAAACTACTAAGCTAACAAAGTAGCGGAACGTTATAATGTCCATTTATGGGATAGTATGTCTCTTCGTAGTCAATTCCAGGGCGTTGTTAGAAACCTTGTGCCACAAGGCCAGCCTTGTACCTCAGGACTTCATTATTCTCATTACGCTTTTTGACAAAGACCCATTTATGTCCTACAGGCTTTACACTTGGTGCGGTTAGCACTACCGGACCAAATACCTGTCTTTTTTTCAGAGAATCTAATTCTCCCTGGATTGCTTCTTTCCATTTAGACCAATCTGCACTTTGTTGACATCCTGCAACAGAGCGTGGTTCGATATCATCGTGCTCTGTGATTCCTTGAGCAACAGTATATATCATCAATGTGTATGGAAGATCTTTCTATCAACTCATACACACTCTCATAATCCTTTGAGATTTCTTTGTTCTCTGGAATCATTTCAAACATCGGATCATCCTCCAGTATTGATTCATGGACATAACTATAATCAGAGACAATCTCATGAGAGGGATTCTATATATTGATGATTGGTTTGTGCCTTACTCGCCACTACTAGCAAAAAGAGCAATACACACCGATTTTAAACCTACTGACTTTCACACTGATAAAAAATTTGTAGGATTTGATCTTTAGCTACAGACATCAGTGTGAGATGATCAACTGGACCCTACAACGCACATGTTGCCAATATTACTCACGGAAATCTGTGTGACATAAAGTTTCTCACAGATATCCGTGTATCCCAAATATTAAACAGATACTGAAATCTGTGGGAAAAGTTCTACACACGGATGTATGTGTGTAATAACAACATATAATTTATCAAATACTTTTATATACATAGATATCTGTGTGTAAAACTCTGTAGCAAAAGTTTTACACACAGATATCTGTGTCTAATAACAAAAATATGATTTATTAAATTATTGTATACTCACAGACATCTGTAACAAATGTTATACACACAAATATCTGTGTCTAATAACAAAAATATGATTTATTAAATTATTGTATACTCACAGACATCTGTAACAAATGTTATACACACAAATATCTGTGTCTAATAACAAAAATATGATTTATTAAATTATTGTATACTCACAGACATCTGTAACAAATGTTATACACACAAATATCTGTGTCTAATAACAAAAATATGATTTATTAAATTATTGTATACTCACAGACATCTGTAACAAATGTTATACACACAAATATCTGTGTCTAATAACAAAAATATAATTTATTAAACTATTATCTAATAACAAAAATATGATGTATTAAAATATTGTATACTCATAGACATTTGTAACAAGGTTATACACACAAATATATGTGTTTAATAATCAAAATATGATTTATTAAACAAATATATACTTATAGATATCTGTGACAAAGGTTATACTCACTGTCATCTGTGTCTAATAACAAAATATCATTTATTAAACAATTTTATACTCATAGACAATTATAATTTTTTAATTCTTTCCCTAAAATTAAAAAAAAAAAATAGATTTTGAATTTCAAAACAGAATTTATGAATAACAATTACTCACAATAATAAGAGTAAGTAAACAATTCTCACCGAAGTCAGTGTGAGTAAACAATTCTCACCGAAATCAGTGTGAGTTTTAACGAATTTGAATTAACTAAGTACACAAATGTCGATGAAAACTCTGACTCCACCGTTTTCTGTGTAGTAAATCTGCATTTATCTCTCTCTCTCTCTCTCTCTCTCTCTTCCCATTTCCCAGTATGCTATGAGAACTATCTTCAATAGCATTCTTTAACAGTTCACACATATCCAAGTTGAGTGCAGATATCTCTCTTTTCCCATAGCTTATCTTCCCCTTCCCAGTCTCAGTCTCATCTTCTTCCCAGCCTCACGTGCATAGAGAAGAGTCTGACAATGCAGCTCTCTTCCACCCCTGGGCGGATAGATCTAGAAGAAGCAGGAACCAATCATTGAAGGCGAATCGTGTTGCTGGATCAATGTTTCAGATCCCACCTATGTTAGGCTAGATATGGTCCGATTTGTTGGACGATTGGGATAGTGATGCTTGGATCGGCATGTTTCGCGGCATTTTGAAGTCGTATATCGGCTGCATCTCTATTTTGTTTCTGTTTATGTTTTTTGTGCTTTGTTCTTTAGTTTCCTTGTTGTTGCCAACAAGTCCTTAATTAGTATTCCGATAAGGTTATAGATCTAGAAATCTAGTCGGATTCTTTAGTTTGGGTTGCACAAAGCTGAGATTGAAGACGGTTACCAAGTTGTGGGTTTTGATTACTTTGAAGAAATTTTGGTTGGAATCAACGTCTCTCAGAATTATAATGTCCCCAACATCGATAAGTTTGCCAAGACCTTCCTCCTAATCGGCAACCTCGAAGAGACTTACAGGAAGCTCAAGAAAAGGGAGAGAGACGAGATCGAGATCGAGATCTAATTATTATCACTAAATATAATTATATTAATTAATATTGTATTATGTAAATTAAAAAAAATGCTAAAATTATAATAGTATAAAAGAGATGAATTATTTTATTTTTAAAATCTCATCAGTTCTCACACTGATGTTAAATATATTGGTGTAGAGCTGGGTCCCACTAAATATTCACACGTACTTTTTTTATCTGTGGGGGAAGGCCAAAGACCACCCCACCAAATAGAACAGACGTAACGTCTGTGAGTGTAGGGTAGCTATTGGGCTTCCCACACAGATTTCAGTAGCTATTAGGATTTATACCCACTGATTTCAATCAGTGTGTATAGCTCTTTTTGCTAGTAGTGCGCCCTCTTCTTCCTTGGGTGAGTGTCAATCAAACCAAGTGACCTCCCCCCTCTTCATAGGAAAAATGATTTCCTTCCAAAATGTATGTCGTCCGATCCAACCTTAGAAAACCAACGTCCATTTTTTCCAATAATCTTCCGCTCATATCTTCTCCAAGTTTTAGCTAGCTCTCCTCGTAAATTAGTTCCATAGTCAATGTAAATCATTCACTTTAAAGGTATCGTTGAATTGTTAAAAGTGTGATCATCTTTACAGGAAAAAAAAACACTAAATTAGAGATCATTTCATCATCTAAAATTTATCAAGTAGAATTTTCGTTGAACTATCCATTTATTTAATATAGTTCATCCAAACTAGCTGCGACTTGGTTAATTTTGTACAGAGATTGTACGGGTCATGAAAGTCGGTCAACCCAAACCACTTATTGACCATTTTTTAACTAAAAGTTAAAAAGTAAATTGAGAAAAATTTGTCAGTAACTTAGAGTTGTGCGCAGTTTTTCCCCAAAGGATCTGCCGCCCGACCTTTTCCTTATTTCCAGATCGACGGGTCAGCATCCAGTTTTGGAAGGGTCACCTTCACTACCACGTCTAGTTGCATGTATCATGTATGGTTATTCTACGATATGTTTTCGTCACATTAATTTGGATTACGGTCCACTCTAATGGTGTATATTATTTACAACTTTGAACCGTTCACATGTCCTACTCTCTCATTTGAATTCTGATATAGTCCACACGTCCTTGTAATCAATTATATATTTTCCTCTCTCTCGGCTTGCCGTCTCAATTAGACTGCTTCAAACCTACTTCCAAGAAACAAGTCCAAAACCCAAATCCCCCTATACCTTTATATACCTCTTCACATCGCCAACTCTGCTTCATCCATCTCAAACTATCCCAGTTCCATAATCGAAAAATCTCCCACATCCATATTGAGCAGAAGCAAAACCATGAGGACTAGTGCTAGCAAAGCAAAGAAGCAGCAGAATTTGTTGATGCGCTTTATTTCTTTACCCTTTCGGACTTTAGCCAAGGCCAGGAACTTCTACATGAGGGGTTTGGAAGATTGCGCAGGTAAGGTGGGTGGCGGCGGCGGTGTTGGCGGTTACGCTGCTTCGCAGGTTCACTTGCCGAGGAGCTTTAGTGTCAACTCTTCGGGTTCAAACGACGACGAGGATGTGAGGCAGCTTATCAGAACTGCGTCGTCAAAGAAGAACAATGCAGGGAAAGAGAATAAGGACGACAATATTAGGACAGCAGCTAGTTCAGATGTGAATAGAAGTAGTGTTAGACCAATTGTTGGTGTTAGACAAGCTACGAATGGTACGAACAATGGGAGAGGGGTGAGGAGCTATAGTGTTGGGTTGAAGATGGGGAGGATTGATGAGGAAAGGGCTTCTACTTTTGAGGAAGATGAAGTCGATGTCAAGGCAGATGTGTATACAAGGAGCAGAAGCTATGCTGTTAATAAGAGAACTGCTGGGTTTGCATAGGAATTACTGAAGGTTAAAGATCTGGATTTGATTAATTGGATGTAACAATTGTCTCTTATCCACTCCGTTTGTTTATTTGTTAAATCATTTGTCTGGGCCAATCCAACTTTGTAATTTGAGACTGCATGCATTAGTGTATATAACTCTCTTTCATTTGTCGTTGAATTAGTCTGAAGTTCTTTTTGAATTGATTTGCCAACATAAATTGACGAGCCGATCCTATTATGTTGTATTTGGATTCAAGAGCATTTGTCTGTGGGCTGAGATATGTTAGTTATTGGTTTAACTAACACGGAGAATGAATGAGTTTAAAATATAAAAAATTAAAACTTCTAAAAATACTTGAGTAAAAATCAAATAAGTACGTAAACATAACTCACTAATATTTCTTGTCTAAACCAATTTGGAAACATTGGCTCAAACTATGTCTTATTTACTGCACCACTGTTGAATTCGTGACTGATGGTTGTTTTTGGCATCGGCCTGTAGATGGACAAGAGCGAATGTTTTTTGAAAGTTTAAATTCTATGTTCTGACTAATTGTATTGTTATGGCATGATTGGTACGTGATAAGCCATGATCGCCGTTTTGGTTGCAAAATGCAATGTGATGGCGACAACAAGGAGTTTGGCTCATTGCATCTTCTGTGTGTCAAATTATTGTGTCATCAAATTGTCAAGACGGGGCTCATTCATTTTTCTTCAAACACAGATATCATCTTCATTCTACGTACTGTCTCTAAAAAGCTAAAGTTTTCTTTTGAGAAGCTCCTTGAGATTTGATAAGGGCAACTCCAACCCTTAGTCAAAAGCCAAAATGGCTAGGGTAGTTCAATTTCATCATCTCCAACCCAAAATAAAGTGGAGTCAAACTGACTTCTTAGTCAAAACTTGAGTCATTTTGACAAATAAATGAAGGACAAAAGCCATATTGGCTTGGTGGGGCACGTGGTATGCCCCAGATAATAGCTACACAATGGAGGGCCGAGATTCACTCTGTATTGATTCAATTAAAAATGAAGGGCCCAAATTAATTGGTATAGAAAACAAAAGAGTAAATATGTAATTACTTAATTTCTAATCTTACTGCAAAAAAAAAAACGATGAATTAAATTCAACGGCTAATAATAAAGTAACAGATTTTTAAATGAAAGCAACATTTTTTCGAAAAATTTCTGAAAAATTAGAAAATTATTTTATTATGACGATATATTATATATGATATATAATTTCATATTGTAATTAAATGATTGTCTAAAATGATTAAAATTCTGAAATGACTATGACTTTTGATTAAAGTGGGTTGGAGATGCAAAATCCGAATTAATAGTAATAACACTAGAGGTGTCAAATTAGTAAATGATTATGACTTTTGACTAAGGGACTTGGAGATGCCCGAAGCTTGTGGAATTTAGTTGAATGAGATACTATTACTCAATTGACACACAACTCCCGTTGCATCAGAGACTTAGACTATTACCGCAACTGATTTTTCCTCGATTGGTTTTTCGGTGATCTGAGCTTTTGTTTACCGATTATAAGTGGATATGAAGTTAGACAAGATCAACAACCTACTAAAAGTAATGTTTATAGAAACAATATTAGCACCTACCACTTAAAGTATTTAAAATTTAGTGAAGCCTTCCAGATTAGCAACAAATTTTATTTGAAAATAAAAAAAATAATAAAATGAAAACGCATGAAGTAATAGTCATATTCATTTTGTTTTATCTTTGGTTTGTGTTGTCTCTTCTCCATTTTGTTTTGTTTTCTCTTTTCCATTTTGGTTAGTTTCGTAGTTTAGAAGGCTTGGTTTCTCTTTTGGGCTTTGCCCATCCTCTGTCCCGGTCTATGGGCTTTGGTAGTTTGTTGTGCTCGGCTTATAAATACGAGCTATCATTTAAAGCCTCAAATTCTCACTCGGCAAAAACATTACTACGAGGCTATGAGCTGTTCGCAAAACTGATCAAATTTCCAAGCCTAGTAATTCTCTGTAGCTTTGTCTCTCTCGCATGCAACCCAAATTGGGTTTCCAATACTTACGTTTGGTTTGGGTCATTGTGAGAAAAAGCTTTTGACGCACCCCGGCACTCGCAGCGGTCTCGGGACTCTCGGCAAAGGGAACTTCTCCGTCGTAAGGTCTCCACATTTCTGGACAAAATTGAGGTGATATGGTAAGTACTTGGATTTAGATTTGTGTAATTTGCATTTGACTTAATCCATTCAAGTAGTGAATAATGTGCGAAGTTTCGTGTGCTTTATGAGTTGTGTTGTTCTTACCGTGGATTTAGGGAATTAGGGAATCCTTCCTGCCTTTATTTCACTGGAATTTAGTTACTTTTTCGAATTGTTAGCTCAAGATTGTATCTTTTGCCAGTTGGTAGCGGAAATAAGGGAGTTTGCATCTGGTAAATAGGAAATGCTAGAAATTTTGCTTTTATCAGATCAGTGATTTAGTATTTCTTTAAAATGCTTCTACATGTCAGGAGCAAACAGAACCACCCAAGTCCCGTTCGAAAGTGGAGATAGAGATGGAGTTGGACAGAATCAGCAACTTACCAAGTGATGTTATAGTTAAAATTCTGTCATGTTTGACTCTTAAGGATGCAGTGAGGACAAGTGTTTTTTCGAGCAGGTGGAGGGACAAATGGGCTAAGCTTTCAGGTCTTGTATTTGATGAGAAGTGTTTCTCAACTGAAAACTGTGCAAGCTTTGTGAACATTGTTTATCATGTACTCTTAAGTCACATTGTCCCAGTAGAGAAGTTTGTGCTTTCTCACACACATCTTATACCTACTAAAGATATTGATCGATGGGTTCTTCATCTATCAAGAAACTCTCTTAAAGTTTTCGAACTTCATATTCCTTATTGGCCTAAATACAAGATGCCCATATGTTTCTTTTCTTATCAAGATATGATTGAGCTGAAGTTATTTAACTGCTTGCTGAAACCTCCAACCACATTCAAAGGCTTCAGAACTTTGAAGAGAGTTATTTTTCAGTATGTTACCTTGGCCCAAGATGTGTTGGAAAATATGATTATTCCTCTGCTGGAGAGTTTGGAAGTGATAAACTGTGATGGCTTTACACATCTCAAGATTGATGCACCAAATCTTCGATTCCTTTCTTTTGTTGGTGGCTTGAAAGATGTTAGTCTTCAGAATACCTTAAATCTTGCTGTTGTTCAATTTTATTTGACAGAACTTTATGACGGACAAGATCTTGTCAGTTCTTCCAATTTGGCAAAATTTTTCATTGACCTGCCTCATATTCAGTGGCTCAAAATTGATGGTTTTGCTGTACAGGTAACTCTGTGCTTTTTCATACTTCGATTAAAGTCATCTATATAGCTATAAGAATTGTACCATATTCATTGAGTGCTCTAAGTTCTGCATCTTCTGCTCCAGTATTTGGATGTTGGTGACTTGCCTGGAAAACTGATTATAAATCATTGGCAAAGAATTCCTATCAATAAAAAAAAACAGCAGGTTTCAATCTAACAAAAGGAGGAGAGACTTCACCCACACGTACTTTATCCAAAGCTAAATCCACGTTGGCTTTGGGCCTTTCCTGTGCAGCTTAGTCGACATTTACTGCTTAGTACTACCACGAAGTTCTGGGAAGATTTAAATCTCCAAACAGTTCAGTGTGATTCTTCCACCAGTTTCTGAAAACAAATAAGCAGCAAAAGCTAACTACACAATACAATACAAAGGCCATAGTTACATCAGTTACTCCTACTGGAATGCACCTAGGCCATCCAGGTCAGACACATCCAAGAATACTTGAATATGTGTGTGCACGTGTTGCATCACTTGCATGGATCAACCAAGTAAAGAGAGTTGATTGGGCATACCTGAACAAACTCTGATGGAAGCAAATCCTCGCATCGCTTGTTAACATGCCATGGAGGGTGAAGCAATATCAGAATCTAGATAATATGCAAGCCGGTCAAGTTTGACACACTGAAAAACAAATGGGGAAATAAATCATGAATTTCTACATGGTAGGGAAGCAGGGACCAATATATTGAAGAAGCTAAGGTATTCATAAAGACATTGCAGAAATTATGTAGTTGGCAATAGCCAATGCAATTTGGCAACAGTGTCAAGTCCCCTGCTTGTGATCAGGTTACCATCACTTATTACTTTGGTGTTGTTTTTTGTTTCATGGACTTAAACATACTACTCAAATCAAATTGAAATAAATGCACCAAGATGATTTTTTAATTGGGTTTTTTGATTTCGAAACAAATGACACCAACATTAACAACTTAAGGGAGGGTACAAAAGAATTGATCGTTAGCAGGTTTAAATGTTTTCATGTATTTGTTAGAAAAGAATGAAAAGTTTTTTCTCTAACAACATAGCTTTGATCTTATTGATCGATCTATCTGCATTATGTTTCGTATATGCTCACTAATGAAAAAAGGAATAAGTAACTGCATCATGATGTTGAGTATGCAATTGATATTTCAATTGCTTTGCTGCTAGTTCATACATTGAAGCAAAAGTTACCATAAATTAAGGTCCTGCAAATGTTTCTCTAAAAGCCTAAAACATGATTATTAAATACTCAAAGGAACGTACCATATAGTAGTTGCTCATTAATCTAATAGTTTTTTAGGGCTAGCTTGATTGTAAAATATCCAGTTCAGTAAGCAGTGGTTCCAAATTGTGGTATAGGAGTCAAAACCGTAATGACCAACATGAAAAAGACTAAGACTTTAAGAAAAGAACAAAGTAAATCTTTATGGGCTGACCTTTCTTGAAGAAAAGCTAGAGCAGATTTGTCATACCTGCAAAATTTGAAGATGATGTTCAGTAATTGTTCCTCTGGTTGTTCTAAATATCAAGGCAAACACAACAAAGTAATATGTGTATAAACCCCCAAATCAATACTTTTAAATCCAATACATATCCTGCATCAGAATGAGAGGACAATTCAAAATTGAATCAACAAAATCAAGGTTCAACAATTGGAAATTTGGGAACTTCTTTCTTTGTGCACCCCTCTGATCACTCTCATGATGAAGGACAGCTAACCTTGTGCTGAGATGAATATCACCTCTCTCTCTCTCTCTCTCTCTCTCTTCGGGCAAAGCAAAGAAACACACCTGGACTCCCTCGAGGTCTCGATCGTTCTTGATTTCTCTTTGGCAGTGGTGTTCGCCTGGACAGTTGCTGACCAAATAATTTATGCTCAATAACCCTTAGATTTACATTCAAGGGTGAAAAACAAAACACCTCAACTTAAAAATAATTCTCTCTGTCATTGGATTTACATCCAAGGGTGGTTGAGCATTATTTTCTTGGTCAATAACTAACCAGGTGAACATTTTCGTTCTCTTTGGATTGTTCTCTCTTCGTGGAGCAAGGAAGCAGAGCCACCCGGAAAGCCTCGGACGCCAATGAAGACGTACACCTGTCGGGGTAATCTAGTAAAAAGCCAAAGAGAATGCAAGGGCAAAATGGGCAGGTCACTGTAGTACTATTCATTCAACAGTACCATTCTCATTTTACTTTTATATATGTATAATGTGCCCTTATTTTGATGGTAATCGGTCACGTTGCTTTTTTTATTTTTATTTTTTTTTTATAAATTTTTTATTTTGCCCCTTGTATGAACTAGACTCTGCTATAGTCTTGCGTTATTCTTATTGTTAATCGGTAAAATTAATTTTCAAACATTAACTCTACCCCAATTGGTTCTCCACTGATGTGAGACTCTTTTTAGTTTTTACCGAGTAAGAGTTGATATGAAGTTGGACAAAATGAGCGATCTACTAAACTTTAAAACTGTTGAATTACTTAGGTAATGATTCTTTTGATAGCCCCACAAGAATGAGTCATTATGTGTAGTTTTTTTGATAAATGTAATGAGTTGACACATTTCTAAAAAAAAAAAATTAATGTTCATATAAACAATATTATCACTTGCCATTTAAAAGTATTTAAAATTTAGTGAAGTTTTACAGAATACAACAAATTTTATTTCAAAATACAAAGAAAGGAGAGTTAATGTTTGAAAAAGAAGAGTAAAGTAATAAAATGAAATCGCATGAAAGTAATATAGTCATATTCATTTTGTTTAACCTTTTGTTTGTTTCGTCTCTTTTCCATTTGTGGAAAGTTCCAGTTTAGAAGGCTTGGTTTCTCTTTTGGGCTTTGCCCATCCTGTGTCCTGGTCTGTGGGCCTTGGTGTGCCTGTTTGGGTTGTTAATTCAAGTTGTCAGATACCGACCCAAATTGTTGCAAACTTGCAACCAACTTCCCTAATCAGACCAATTACCCGCCCAATGCCCAAGCTTCACTCCTCATCTCTGCAAGGACCACCAGCTTGAATGAAGACGAACTGTATCTGTCCTTGTAAATGAATTACACCCACTTTAAACATGTGAACCCATTCCTTCCTCGTAAAGGAATCCCTCCTACTTTAGGAATCACTTCTAGTCTCCTACTTTTAAGTATGTGTAAAAAACCCATTCCTTTACTTCCTTGTGAAGGAATCACTCCTACTTTTTTGGTATAAAGGAATGACCACTACTTTAAATATGTGAAACAAACCCATTCCTGGGCATGAGTTTGTTTTAATTATTTTGCAATTCCCCTTTCCTTAACAGACTCTCCCACCAACGACACTATAAGCTGTTCGCAAAACCTTATAATTCTCTGTTGCTTTGTCTCTCTCGCATGCAACCCAAATTCATAGTTTTAGTTTGGGTCACTGCGAGGAAAAGCTTTTGGAGCAGTGGTCTTGGCAACGGGAACTTCTCCGGCTTAGTGTCTCCACATTTCTGGACAAAATTGAAGTGATATGGTAAGTTTTGAAGTATGTGCGTAGCTTTGTGTGCTTTTATGAATTGTGTTGTTCTTCCGGTGGATATAGGGAATTAGGGATTCCTCTCTGCCTTTATTTCACTGGAAGTTAGTTACTTTTTCGAATTTTGTAGCTCAAGATTCTATCTTCTGCCAGTTGGCAGCGGAAAATAGGGAGTTTGCATCTGGTAAATAGGAAATGCTAGAAAATTTTCTATTATCAGATCAGTGATTCAGTATTCTTTAAAATGCTTCAACATGTCAGGAGCAAACAGAACCACCCAAGTCCCGTTCGAAAGTGGAGATAGAGATGGAGTTGGACAGAATCAGCAACTTACCAAGTGATGTTATAGTTAAAATTCTGTCATGTTTGACTCTTAAGGAGGCAGTGAGGACAAGTGTTCTTTCAAGCAGGTGGAGGAACAGATGGGCTATTCTTTCAGGACTTATATTTGATGAGAAGTGTTTCTCGACTGAAAACTGTGCAACCTTCGTGAACATTGTTTATCATGTACTCTTAAGTCACATTGTCCCCATAGAGAAGTTTGTGCTTTCTCACCCACATGTTATACCTACAATAGATATTGATCGATGGGTTCTTCATCTATCAAGAAACTCTATTAAAGTTTTCGAACTTCGTATTCCTGATGGGCCTCAATACAAGATGCCATTATGTTTTTTTTCTTATCAAGATATGATTGAGCTGAAGTTATCTCAGTGCTTGCTGAAACCTCCAGCCACATTTAAAGGCTTCAGAACTTTGAAGAGGGTTAGATTTCATCGTGTTTCCTTGGCCCAAGATGTGTTGGAAAATCTGATTCTTTGCTGTCCTCTGCTGGAGAGTTTGGAAGTGATAGACTATGATGGCGTTACCCATCTCAAGATTGATGCACCAAATCTTCGATTCCTTTCTTTCTCTGGTCGCTTGGAAGAAGTTAATCTTCAGAATACCTTAAATCTTGCTGTTGTTCACTTTAATTCGTGGGGCTTTTATCACAGACTAGAATCACAAGATCATGTCAGTTCTTCCAATTTGGCAAAATTTTTCGTTGACCTGCCTTATATTCAGAGGCTCACAATTGATGGTTTATTTGGACAGGTAACTCTGTGCTTTCCTATTCCATTAATAGTAATTTATATAGCTATAAGAATTGTATCATATTCATTGAGTCTTCTATTTAATTTCTGCATCTTCTGCTCCAGTATTTAGCTGTTGGTGACTTGCCTGGAAGGCTTCCCAAACCATGTCTACATCTAAATTTTCTTTCTCTCCACCTACGCTTTAATGTTCTTGCGGAAATTTTAACTACTCTATATCTTCTGAGAAGCTCCCCTGCTCTGAAAGTACTACATGTTACGGTGAGGTTTACTCTGTGATGCATGCAGTATTTTGTTATGCTAATTTGAAACTTCAAATCACTTCTACTATAAGAATTTGTTGTTTCGGAAATTGTTTTGTCACATATCCAATATTCTGAAGCTTTTAGCCCTCTTCAGGTCAGCCTCCTCCGCTTTCTTGTGGTCCGCCGCAACCGTCTTCATTCTGTTGATGAAGAAGCAGAGTCTTGGTGGGATAACATAGATGACGACATAAATTGCTCATTCCCCAAACTGCAATTTGTTCAAATAACCAAATTTTCTGGTTGCAAAGTTGAACTAGATTTCATCAAATTTTTGCTTGTAAATTCACCCGTGCTTGAGACAATGACTATTAGGGCTTTATCCGCCAATGGTTCTTCAGAAGTTTTAAAGAAGTTGCTCCAGTTAAGGCGGACCTCAAGTGCAGAGATTATATACTTGGATCCCTGATTCATCAATGAGTCTCGACAGCAGCCATTCATCAATGAGTCTCTACAGCAACCACTAACAAAACTTGGTTGAAGATAATGTGTTTTTGTGCAGTCTTTAATCTCTGTTTGTCTGAAGTCTGAACAATGTAGCATATGGGTAGAATGTTAATTATTCCAACTTTCCTACTCTCTGAACAAAATGGCTCCGGTCCAGCATCGGAGGTAGTCTGGCTTGACCTGCAAATCGGTCGAGAAATGAATCTCACGGTTTTGGTTTGTTGTCGGAGTTTTTTATCTTTTATCTATTTTATGACGGTTCATGGTTGCAGAATTTTGATCCTTTTCAACTATCTAACGTTCAAGTTAAACCAAATTAATGCACGTCTAGAGCTTAAACCAATATTTTTCAATTTTATTGTGGGATAACTCATGATGTTAGTTCAGTGCATAAGAATTGTGTCACACATCAGACCAAAGGACATCAAATGTTCCTAGCTGGCTGGCTCAGGCAGTCGGCCAGTCGCTTGTTCTGAATCGGCTTGGTGGCGGCTAGCCGTGGTCGGAGGTCGTGCCTTGGGTCCTAGTGCACGTCCATGGGAGGTCGGCGGAGGCGGATTTCCGTCCTTCTCTGCCACAGGAATTCGTCAGTGCAGCCGGCATATTCGGACGCCGGCGACTTTATTTTGGGGACTAGATCGATCGGCGAGGGGTTGGAGTAGTGTTCTGGGTGGGGCGGCGACGCCTTGCGTCGGAGTGCTTCGATCGCCTGTCCTCCTCTTCTGGGTTGCAGACGGTGCGCGCCGACGGGGTGAAGCCGGAGTCCAACCCCGATCTGGTCCTGGTTCTTGGTTTGGGCTTGGCGTCTGGGCTGGATCTGGTGTTGGGCCTGTGGCACTGTTGGGCTTCTTTTGCTTTCTTTTGCTGTTGCTATTTGTATCTGGGCTTTGTGCCCTTTTGGAGTTCTTTAGCTTTCATTTGGTTTTACTTTTTGTTAATTAGGCAAGGTACTCGACGCAGATCTTTGCGTTGATGGATGATGCACCATATCGTCTGTTGTTTAGGTTTTGTCCAGTTTCCTCAAATGCTTAATCGCATCTCTTTGCGTTGTTCTTCATACGGTTTTTTATGTTTCTCAATTCAATGTAGTTTCTACATCTATCGATTGTAATATTTTTATTTGATAAAAACTTGTCGGTTTGCTTCAAAAAAAAATAAAAACCATGTGGTGTAAATTTACAAAATGTGAAACCTGTGGATTATATTTCTCAGTTCACGGATCATAAAACTTTATATAACCAACATATAGAAAGTTAACCAACATATAGAAACCAAAAGTAAAATTATCCATCTATACATTGCCTCTGTTGCTTCACCCATTTCTATATTATTGGGTTGTAGAGAGGTGGTGTGCGTGGTTTGGTACAACTTTATTTGTTAATAAGGTGTGTTTTGATGGTAATCGGTCATTTTGAGAAATTTTTCTTGGGGAGTGAAATTTGCACCCCTAAAATTGCAAATCACACCCCCTTTTAATTTTTTAACAATATTTCATCCTAAGTCTCTTTGCACTTCCAAAAATACCCTCAAAATCCCTACATGACCGATGTTTCCCAGGGAATTCAAAGCCTCTATCCCTTCAGCTTGGTGCCTAAAATCCAAACGAAGTTCACGAGTTCTGCGTTTCGCAACGAAGAACAATCCTGGCCTCGAAGCTCCAAGTTGACAAGCAACGCGGATTAAAGCTCGACCACGGGTGAGTTCGTACTCAATGATGCAGGAAATGAATCGAGAAACCCAGAACGATTGCAGGCGACGACCATCGCAGCGGCGTCAGATACCAACCCAGAAAACACAGATCATTAAACTCGGCCTAATTCAAAACTAGTAAGACCAACACGTAGAGCTCCGAGAGGAGATTAAGTTTCATACCATGCATGGCTCAATCTCACGCCGGAGTAGTCGGAAAATGCAGGAAAACCGCCAGAGTTGCAGCGGCTTCTCGACGTTGTATCATCGCCTTCCAGCGCTGAGTGGACGATCTGAGGCCATGGTTAGCACCACGCCACCAAGAGGGTTCAGCCACCACTGTTCCGTCGAACTGAGGTGACCGGAATCAAGAGATGAGGTCGGGTCAAGCTTCGGCGTCGCCGGGTCTGGAGAATGGGTCGACCTCTCCTGATGCTTCTCGATTGGATTAAAAACCATCTGTCTAGCTGTTTGGCAGTCTGGATTTCTATGGATTGGAAATTTCAATTCCTATCAGAGTAAGATATATAATGCTGTTGAATTGATGGGATAAGAGGTGGGTATAAACTTTGAGAGAGGCATCGAACCCTATCGTGACCATCAACAACCACCAGCCTTCATCTTCATCAATTCTGGGCCGCTCCGAGTTGCTTTTCGGCGGCCAATCCCAACCAATTCTGGCCGTATCCGGCAAAACCCAGCCATCTCCGGCCAAATCCTCTTCCTCATCTTGCATCTTAAATATTATTGGTTCCCAATACATTATCACGTCCTCATCGTCAACCTTACCATGATTGGTCGATGGTGAATTTGAACTCTGCATTTTTGTTTTCTGCACTAACTCTTCGGCTAATTTCCGACAATCTCTGGGCAATTTTCGGCCCTCTCCGACCTCCATTACATCTGTATTCTTCGTCTCCGGCCATCTCCGATCCTCCATTACATCCCATTGCAAGCAGATACAACTGACTATCATTCCAATCAGCTTCATGGCGTCGAGCCCAGTCAACTGAGCCACATTGGAGAAGAAAGAGAGAAATGGAAGAGTTGTCGTGATTGTGATTTTGGAGAAGAGAACGAGAGAGAGGGAAGAAAAGACCCAAAAAGAAGAAAAAGAAAATCTGATGAGGGTATTTTAGGAATTGCAAAGAAACTTGGGATGAAATATTATTAAAAAATTAAAGGGGGGTGTGGTTTGCAATTTTGGGGGTGCAAATTTCACCCCCCTTTTTCTTTTGCCCTTTGTATGAACTTGACTGCGCTATTGTTGTCAGGGTGATGGATACATGGTACTCGCGTACTACGCAGTAATCACTCTACTATTCTTATTGTTAATTTTTATTTTAAGGTTTTGTGGCCAAACTAATTTTTAGTTCTTACTTTTTAAAATTTGTTAAAAATCAGTTGCAATGTGCAATTCACTAAACTTAAGACTGCAGTCCAATACCATTTAGTCTAGCTGCATCAACCTCCTCTTTGTAAGTGGGAGTTCCTAAATTTGATTACGAAATACTAGTTGTAAAGAAAAAAAAAGTTACTTAACACCGCAAGTCTGCAAAGGGTTAATGCAGGAAACAGAGAAGTTTTGTAACAGTTGGGCGGGAACGAATCCCCAATCATCATCCACGTGTATTGTGACGCATAGCCATTGGCCCATGATGAGTCGTGCTTATTTCATTTCTCCTTGGGCTAAATAAATTTCTAATTCCTAAAATATAACCTTCACCAAACTTCAAAGCCTCCTCGACTTCTCTCCATCTGTAACTCTTTTCCTATAAACCCTAACTGGTTCTTCTTGTACGTTACATCAACATCCGGTATGTGGTGAATAGGTGATGAGCTTCTTGGTATTTTAGCTTCGTGGTTGAGCAGTGATCATAGGGCTTAACATCTCCAAATTTCTGGATAAAATGTCTGAGGTAACTGATGGGTTTCCTCGGTTTTGATTTCGTGCAATCTGCATAATCTTCATACAGTTCGATCGATAATTTTTTATTTAACTAAGCATGTTCAAGTTCTCCATACTTGTTGTGTTTTTTCTCATTGTTATGGAGTCACAGTGAAGGGCATTAGAGGAATTCTCAATCTTTGCCTTTCAAGGACTTGATCACTTTACGAGATTATTGATTCATTTGCATTTCGAAGTCGTAGCACTTTCCAATTTTTAAACTGTTCGCAATTAAATAGAGAATCAGGGATTCTGCACACCTGGTTAACTATCTTCTTTTTAGTAGATCATTAAGCCCTTTTGGTTAGCCCAAGTGGTGGGTGATGAATGCGAATTGGGTTTGGATTATGCTACCTCAGGTTTGATCGATCCTTTTCAGTATAACAAAAATTGAAAATAAAATAATCTTCTATTTGTAGTACTCGAATTTGGATTTATGCCTTCGATCGACTACATGGCAACTCTACCTGTTAAATGATCCTATATGTAAACTCGTCTTATCTGAAAAACCAATTTTATTGGAGATTTGTGCTTATTTAGTTTGTTGCATGCCAATTAAGCCCTATAAACTGGATATTAGTTCATTTTCCTGCATACAAGACTCTTAGGCAGAGTGCAAGTCAAACAAAACCAGAATAGAAATATGTTGCTTAATAGCTTCTTATACATATGACCATTATTATAAAAACTCTTGCTTCTTATCGATCAGCTTCCAGCAAAGCTCAACATTCTCCTAAAAAAGTAAACACAGAGATCATAGTTCTCAACATTCCTTTCGAGACAGAAGTTTTATCAGCTTCTGTACTTTGATTTAAGACCTATCTTGGCTTAATCCAATGTGATAAAAGAATCAGAGTCTCAGCCACTGTCTCTTTGGTAGAACCTATGCATTAGAGGATTACTGTAAAGCCTAAAACCAAATCCTTCCATATATATGGACTAGTTATAAAAACAGAATGGAAAGCTACTTCTTTTCTAGGTGATAGACTATATTAATTTGGCAATATGTTCTGAATG
Source organism: Rosa multiflora (assembly GCA_002564525.1). Lineage (NCBI taxonomy): Eukaryota > Viridiplantae > Streptophyta > Magnoliopsida > Rosales > Rosaceae > Rosa > Rosa multiflora. The sequence continues at coordinate 96,557 of BDJD01002737.1, read as the reverse complement.
TAAGGATATGATCTTTGTTGCTTAATTACATTCTCAAATAGACAATGACATAGTTAAAATTGTCTGGACACTACACTGGTCAATATATTTGATCAATGATATTTTCTTTTCTAATTAATTGAAAGTTTCAGGAGCAAAGGAACCCATCCAAGCCTCCTTCAAAAGTAGAGGCGGAGTTGGACAAAATTAGCAACTTACCAAGTGATGTTATAGATATTATTTTGGAACATCTGTCGATCAAGGAGGCAGTGAGGACAAGTATTTTATCAACGAAGTGGAGGTACAAATCGGCCATGCTTCAAAATCTTAAGTTTGATGAGCGGTGTGTTTCAAATCAAAATCCTCTCACCTTTGCAAACATTGTTGATCAAGTACTCTTACTGCACATTGGCCCCATACGCAAGTTCAAGCTTTCTCATCGAGATCTTCTAGCCACTGCTGATATTGATAGATGGGTTCTTTACCTATCAAGAAACTCCATCAAACATTTGATACTTGAACTCGGGAATGGTCAGCACTACAACTTGCCTTCATGTTTGTTTTCTTGTGAAGACATAATCTGTTTGCGCTTGCGCAATTGTATTCTAAAACTTCCATCAACTTTCAACGGCTTCAACAGTTTGAAGCGTCTTAACATTGAGCTTGTTACATTGACCCAAAATGTGTTTGAAGATGTCATAGTTCATTGTCCTATGCTTGAAGGATTGATTTTGAAAAACTGCAATGGTTTCACACATCTCAACATAGATGCACCAACTCTCAAGTTCCTTGTCATTGAGGGTGATTTTGAGGATGTTAATCTTCGGAATACTCTGAATCTTGAATATGTTTACACTGCTTTGGAATTCAATGTCAAGCAAAAGCGGGTTGTTGGCAGTTCAAGCAATTTGCTTAAGTTTGTCGTTCACCTATGTCACATTCGATGTCTTGAAATCACGAGTTACTCTTTAAAGGTATAGGGTTATGCTGTTTCATACTTTCATTTGTTTTCATTTTTTGAAAAATGTTTCATACTTTCATCTGATGATCATATGAAAGATGATGGGAATAATATGCTAATGAGTTTGCTTTTTTACTTTCGCCATTTTGCTGCAGTATTTGGCTGCTGGTGCCTTGCCAGGAAAGCTGCCAGAACCATTAATATATCTGAAAGTTCTTTCTATGAGTGTAAGCTTCACTGATCTAGAGGAGATTACAACTGCTCTATGCCTCATAAGTAGCTCCCCAGCTCTACAGGAGCTAGAGATTTTTGTGAGTCTATAACTTTCTTGATGAATTGTATTCTTGAAATATAAAATCTCTATTTCAGAAATTAAAGTTGTAGTTCTGAGAGATATGTTATAAAATGTTTAAGATAATGATGTCATTGACATTATTTTAGGTCCACCGTGACGATGGGGATGTTGTGGGTGAAGTGAACTCTTGGTTAAAAAATTTAGACGACAACTCGAATTATCAGTTCACCCAACTTCGAGGTATAGAAATAACTTGCATCTCTGGTGCCAAAGCTGAACTAGATTTGATCAAATTTCTGCTGTTAAGTTCACCTGTGCTTGAGCGGATGACTCTTCAGCCCGCTTCTGGAGATGGTTCAGAATGATAAAAATATAGGAAATTTGAGCTTTCTGGACTGAGTGTGGACCACTGGAACTAAATGAGGAACCTACATCCGATCCATACAATTGAATCCTTTTTCTATTACCATGCAAATTCCAATGCATATTAGTTTCTATATAGTTTCTGCTAAAATAAATGAATCCTTTTGCTTTTCACCCCAGGTTCCTCGTTCAGTATAAATATATGGCTTATTCACAATTCTTTAAATCACTCTCCACACAATTAAAGATGCGTCAAACTTTGTAATCCAATCAATCTCCTAAACTAGGGCTATGGTCAGAAGAACTAGGTTGGCCAATGTTTCTTTGTTCACTAATTAGATACAAGATTATTGATAATGAGAACGTGACTTGGCTAATTTAAATTGAACCGTTGATTTCCATGTGAGTCTCATTTTTTTTTAGTCATGAGTTTGTATCACGTTGACCATGGATGTAATGGAAAACGACAAAACTTTAAATAATTGCGGCGCAACTAAATGAACGTAATTAGGCGCCTTGGTTTCAGACTAGGAAACAAAAAAATTACGGCGCATCTAATTGTAGTATAAGATCTATATGTCACACGAGAGAATAATCAAACAAAATTACGACACAAATATCTGCATTATGATTTTACGGCGCAAAGAAAAAGATACTAACAAAATGTTGTTCAATGCATTCAATACAACAAAGAAAAAAGAGAGCATATATATGTTTGGAAGTTGAACAAACACCATTAAACTGTAAAATCAATCGTAAATTCTGACGTGGCACTGAAGAAAGTAAATACCATTAATACAATACCCTTATCTCCCATTCTTGTTTTGGTAATGGACCCTATCATTTTAGGTAGTAAATATGAATTTTGGAGGGTCAGATTCAATGTGTACCCGGATATTTTTCCATTTATTGCAGACCACGAATAGAGCCGCAAAATCGAAAATTTTTAAAAAGAAAATCCAAAAGAGTTCAACTTTTCCAGCCCCGCCTTTCCTATAAATAAAACCGCCACTCACTCCCAAAGAATCAGTTAGCCTCATTCTTCGTGCTCGACCGACACAAGTCAATACCAGTCACGAAATCTCTCACGCCTCTCTGTCTCTTTCTCTCACGATCCCGAAAATGTCTGACGTCATCACCGGCCTTCCCTGCAACTCCGACGGCCTCTGCATGGTGTGCAACCAAAAGCCGTCGCCGGAGGACCTGTTGTCTTGCACCACTTGCGCCTCACCCTGGCACCTGACTTGCCTCTCCGTCCGTCCCGAAACCTCAGCCGACGCTCTGGTGTGGCAGTGTCCTGACTGCACTTCTCCGACGGCTTCGGTAGGTGCCGGAGGAGAAGGAAGCTCCTGCGATCTGGTGGCGGCCATCCGAGCTCTGGAGACCGATGAGTCGTTGAGTGAGGCTGAGAAGGCGAAGAAACGGCAGGAGCTGATGTCCAAAAACGTTTTAGCAACGTCCGATGGCGACGGCAACAACCGTGTGAAGAGGACCAACGGCAGTCGTAATGATGCCCTCGATATTCTCATTAAGAGCTTAACCTGTTCAATTTGCTTCGAGCTTCCGGAGAGGCCTGTTACGGTTAGTCCACCAGACTTGGTTCGACTCTGGTGTTAATTAATTTTTCTATCAAATTGTAGTAACTCTGGTTTTGATTCTTCATTTCATATGTTTTTTATTTTTATTTTTTATTAGTGGAACTAATTGTGCATACAATTCATAATTCTTAGATATCAATCAATCCAACGTGTGATTGTTATTGTTTAATTAGTGATAAATTGATAGATCATAATGATAATTTTAGAGATGGATCTTTAAATGATGCGCGCTAGATCTATAGTACAAAGTGAGAAATGTCAAATTACAATAGGGGGAGGGTGAACCCTAGAGTGAGAATTTTATGCATCAAGAATAGGGTGAAGAAGTTGAACCCTAAAATATTAATGTACATTTTATAATTGTGTTGACCGTTGACGTTATTTAATTCACTGTGTTCTTGTTTCAGACACCTTGCGGGCACAACTTCTGCCTCAAATGCTTTGAGAAATGGGTGGCGCAGGGTAAACTTACATGTGCAAATTGCCGCCAATCGATCCCCTCCACTCTGAGAATCAACTCTAATCTTGTGGGAAGCATTCGTATTGCCAAGGCATCACAACGCAGCGGCTCAGGGGAGTACCTACCTCAGCTGGCTCATCGCATTAGAAACCAGGACCGTCCAGACAAAGCATTTACAACCGAGCGAGCCAAGAAGCCTGGGAAAGCTAATGCCTCAAGTGGAAGGATCTTTGTGACATCAGCTCCGGATCATTTTGGGCCCATAACCGCCGAATATGATCCTGAGAAGAATAAGGGTGTGGCGGTGGGGGAGACTTGGGGGCATAGGATTGAATGTAGACAATGGGGTATTCATCGCCCTATGGTTTCCGGGATTTCTGGGCAGTGCAAGTATGGCGCCCAATCAGTAGTTCTCTCAGGAGGGTATATAGACGATGAAGATCACGGTGAATGGTTCATTTACACCGGGAGGTATCAGAATCATCATCTCAAAACTAAGGCCTCTCAGTTCACCATTTTTGTTTACTAATCTTTATTCTTTGGCTGCACTGTACAGTGGTGGCAAGGATTTGAGTGGAAACAAGCGTACCAACAAGCAACACAGTAAAGATCAGACGTTCACAAAGCTTAATCAGTCACTCAGGCTAAGTTGCCTAAATGGTTATCCTGTTCGAGTAGTGAGGTGAATTTTCTTTTCTTAATTGGCGCGCTCTCTCTCTCCAGCGAATGAAAATACTTATTCCTTTTGTGTATGCTGTTCATGTTTGATGCTGCAGAAAGGGGGTTAAACGTCAAACACGAACAATATATGAAACCCTAGTTCTCATTGTTTCTCTACATTCAGATGACTACGAATAAGGAGATAACCGGATAGAAGAAAAGGGTAAAATCCTCATATAGTACCCGAATTATCACGAAATGCACTTTTTGGTACCTACAAATTTTTAGAGAGTCCAGGTAGTACCTGTGCAGTCCCTCCGTTAGCCCTTATAGTACCTTCGTCCATTATTCCGTTAAAAATGACTATGTGGCGGTTATGTGACTACTCACATGAGTAAAATAGTAAGGGTAAAATAGTCTTTCATTCATATTTAGAAATTATAAAATTTAATATATTGAATATCTATAATTAAAAAAAAAATTTGACACAGAAAAAGAAGAAGAAGAAAGAATAATACTCAATTTATTCTTCATTGTTCTCGGGATACTTGGGCCAATTAATTTTTTATTTTTTTTAAACGACTTGGGGCAATTAGTTTAAGTGCTCTTGGAGTCTTGGTTTCATTTAGTTTCTTTTTTATGAAAATTTCATATATATTAATTTGGGTTAACTAATGAGATAACTTTTTTCTCGAACAATTAATAGGATTAATCAATGGAGATGGTAGGTAAATCTAGATATTCACTAAATTCAATTCTAAGTCTCTTTTTTTTTTAACCCAGTTTAATTTATTTTAATTTAGTTTAATAAAAAATTTGTAAAAGAAATATAAAAAATATGTGTTTCATGATTTTACGCATACTTTAAAGGAATAATTGACGGAAGTACTAAAATAGCTAACAGAGAGATAATATAGGTACCGCTAGACTCTCTAAAAATTTGTAGGTACCAAAAAGTGTATTTCTTGATAGTTTAGGTACCATATAAAGATTTTATCCAAAAGACAAAACCTTAAACCTAGCTTGTTGATTCTCTCAACGAGAATACTCAAGGAAGTAGGGCACTTCTACCGCGTTTATTCTCATAGAAATAGCCGAGTTTTTTTTTTTTTTTTTTTCCGAATAGAGATTGATTTCAATAGTAATCAAGCCATAAAACAGGCCAAAGTCTAACAGAAGTACTTACATAAGAAAATCCGGAAAAAAAAAAAACCAGATAACCTATCTAAGCCAAGCTAAAACTCATTAAAGTCTAAGGGATGCTCGCATGAAGCAAGCCTAACTAAGCAAGAACAACCTCGCTTTCTAAGGAAAAATCATTCATCTAGTCTAATCTGCCGACAAGCAATCGTAGTACAAATAACAACTAGAAACATCTTAGAAAAGCACATAGAGATTACCCCTACCTAAAAAAGACTTGCATCCAAACTCTAATAGCAAAAGAAACTAGAGTATAGCAGCCCACAACCTCAGCAACAGGTTGGTCTTCTTGCTTTTCTTTGAAATCTGCAGACTCGAGTTGAGCCCAAGCCCAAAGGCCAAAGCCCAAACCCAAGCTATAGAACCAGAAGCCCAACTCCCTTGCCTAGCCATCGCCACCAGCGTCGTCGGCAGCTCTGGTGGTCGACCCTTCCACCATGCCATCAATTGTCAATCAGCGAACCACCCAGACAAGTACTTCTCCGGCGTTCAACCGGACAACTGATCCAGGCTAATCCAGCCTCCCACCGCTACCTGGACCCCAACCCGAGTTCCCGGTCCTTGTTACCTGAGCAATCGCCCGCTGCGACTCAACCACCACCACCTTCAATAAAACGCAGAACCCTCTGGCAACCTCGACAGAGCTATGAAGCCGCCGTCGATCACCAAGAACAAGACTTGGCACCTAGACGACCCAGAACTCCTCCACCGTGATCACCCACGCCTCCGTCGCAAATTGCAGCGTCACAACGTCGTCGTACCGTCACCTTACTACCCTCGCTAGAGCCTCGCTGATGCTTGGTCTGGGGAATGTGTGTTCGCCACCGCCAATGTGAAAAACCCTAGGGTTTGCTTTGCAAGTTCGCTCCAAAGACCTCGGAGGATCACTAACGAAGTTGAGAGACAATAGCTGATGGTATTGCCATAGCCGAGTTGATAGAGATAGTTCAGAAAATAAATCCTTATTTTTATTGATTCAAAGAAATAAGGGGCTTGAGATAGTTTGCAAATTCTAAGCAATTAAGAATAATTCAGACCAAAAAAACAAAAGCAATTAAGAATAATAATAAAAATCCAAAATGACACCAAATAAAATCTGAATACTCTCCCATAAAACAAAAAAGACCTCGTTTAGTTTGTGGATTAAGGCATTAGGAAATGAAAGTATTCATTTTTTATGTTTGGAAAACACAAAGTTTCTTAGAGGAAGGGAAAAAGTGGAAGAAAGTGAATCCTCTATTTAGATTTATTATTACCCTACATATAATTAATTTTTTGCATTAATTATGGATTTTCTGGTTATTTTCTAACTTTACCAAACACGGGAATAGAAACTTATCTTAATGGAACATTTTTCCATCCCCTATAGGAAAAGGCCAAGGATTTCATTTCGTGAACAAAACAAGACCTGAAACAAATGGATAGGAAGTGATTGTTGTTTTGCATCACTTCCGTTACTGATATTTTGGTTTTGCCCTCATCCCGCCAAGTCGAAGTGGCCGGTTGCCAGCAATGCTGCTACTGGTCGCAAACCTGCTAACCCTAGCTATCTGCATCAAATGTGACTTGTCTTGTCTCTTGTGCTACCAGCCGGTCGCCAAAACCCTCTGTTGTTTAGTCCAAAAGGCGGTTGGTCGCGCTAGCTCTTTCTAGTGACCAGTTGTGGATGAAAACTGGCAGGTCTGCTTTTCTGAATATGTATTTATCTTAAAAAAAAAAATTAAAAAAAAATTCTTACCCAAAAACTTGTAGGAATTGTATTTGGACCTCGCTATTTTGATCATTTCAGATACTTCCTTAAGGATTGACTCTAGTCATTCTGCCCTCAGTGGTGGCAAAATTTGTTATCTACCAGCTAACTGAGACAAGAAGCTGCTTGGCCTTGTGTTATCATGTTTCTCCTTGAAAGTGCTAATAAAAGAGGAATTTCATTTTTTTACTCAACTACTGACCTGAAATATTTAGTTGATGGCTGTAAAAAATGTCCGCATTCCCAAACAAAATTTTCAAGAACTATGACACTAATGTGCATAAGTTTTCTGGTTGATTCATTAAAAAATTTTAGCAAACATTTTCTCCTCTCTCAGTTATTCTTTTGGACAGATCGCACAAGGAGACACGCTCTTCGTATGCGCCTACGGAGGTGGGACTGCGATATGATGGGGTTTACAGGATTGAAAAATGTTGGCGGAAAGATGGAACACAGGTAAAGAGTCACTTATCATTGCAATAGAAAGATTTATATATAATTATGACTTGGATTTGACTTTTAATATATTTAGTGACAGTGCTTTGTTCTCTTAGGGTTATAAGGTTTGCAGATATCTTTTTGTAAGATGTGACAACGAACCTGCGCCTTGGACGAGGTATGTTATGATAAAACACTCACTCTCTCTCTCTCTCTCTCTGCACCTTTAATTCTTGGAAAATTTATCTGCAGTGATGATCATGGGGACCGTCCAAGGCCTCTGCCAGATATTGCAGAGTTGAACAGTGCCATTGATATAACAAATACAAAGGGTTCTCCTTCTTGGGACTATGATGTAAGACTGTTCATTGCTATTTTATTCTGATATAGCTATTTACTTTTGAATTGGGTTAAGAATTTCACTGAACATGTCGTTTCTTCATTGCAGGCAGAAAAAGCGTGCTGGATGTGGAAAAAGCCTCGACCACTTAGCAGACAACTGGTGCATAGGGGAGAACCAGATGGGAAGAAAATTAGGAGAGTTAGACGGCAGGAACAGAATGCGAAAGAAAAAGTTCTCACAGGTATACCTAGCTTTCTGTTGAATTATGTTTTAAGTCCTGCAGTTTTATTGTTACCACTTATGTAATAACTATAATACTTGTTTCATTCTTCTTCGTTTTTTTAATTTCCTTTAATTTACCATTTTCATGCCTATTGATGCGTGTATGCTGAATAAACTGTGGTATATATGCAGGGTTTAGGTGTGATAAATGTCAGAAGATTATGACTGAACCAGTTACTACACCATGTGGTCATAACTTCTGCAAAGCTTGTCTGCAAGATACCTTTGCTGGTATAAGTTTAATAAAACAGAGGACGTGCCAAGGCGGAAGAACATTGCGAGCACAAAAGAACGTCATGAAATGCCCAAAGTGTCCACATGACATAGCTGACTTTCTTCAAAATCCACAGGTATGTATGGCAGGCTGCTTTAAATCCACAATTTTTGGCCAAATTCTACTGCCTTTAAGTGTTGTCTATGAGCATATATTTTGGGTTAGATTCAGGTTTAAGATTACTCAAATGAAATTTTCCAAATCGATAAGTGATACATCTAATTAGCCTCAATCTGGTGACAAAATGTACATACTGACATACTGTTGAGGCTAGTTTGTTAAGCGAGCACAACTTGTCTACCGAGTGTTACCATTATTATTATTTTTTTAATAAATTGTTACCTTACTGTGGTTTAACCGATGATGACTTGTATCTACCTAATTCATCTCCTGTTTAGTTCCCACAAAATGTTTTTCCCATGTTATTGACATAAGAGTTTGCTAAAAGGTTAATAAGAATCTCGAGAACGCCATAGAATTACTCCAGCAGAAAGAGGAAGATGTTGCAGAGGAAGTGGAAGACGCTGAGGAAGATGAAGATGATGAAGAAGAGGAAGAAGAGGAAGAAGCTGAAGAAACTTACAATGCCGGTGAAGAGAGTGAAGCCGAAGACAAAGGAAGCATCCCACCAATACCTCAGACCGAAACTACAGAGCAACAAACCTGTGAGCAAAAGAAACCAAGTCATAAGCGAAATAGGTCGAGCAATGGAGACAACGTGTTGGATGGCGGAGCACTGACCAAGAGAAGCAAGAGGACTAAAGTGGGAGCAGCTAGTAGTCTGATTGATTCATGATCAATCAATGGATCAAGTTGTTCTCTTGGTCATCTTTCACTATCAATTCCTTTTTGATATGTTATCATCTAAGCTTAATAGCTTATCCTTGTAGACGGTTGCTGCTTATTCTTATCAAGTATATGACAAATAAAAAAAACTTTTGTTCAGTTTGTAATACTAGATTATATATTTTCAGTTTATCGAGTGTGCAACCGTGCATTGTGCCTAGTGTGTGTGGTTATAAGATTGGAAAAATTAATTTTTTTACACCCTTATCAGGATGGATCAGTTTGTTGACCCGAACTCAATAAGACGTGTACTGGGCCCCCAATAAATACTTTTTTTTTTTTTTTACTTTGTCAAGAGGAATCCAAAGGCTTCCGAGACCCAAGATATAAACCCCTTCGGCGCATGTGAAATGCTCCAACTGTGCATTGCAGCACAGTGCCTCGCCACTTTGACAGCTTCGGGGTTTGAACCTAGGTTGGGCAGCATACCCAACTAGGCAAAAACCACTTGGCCACTTGCAGTGGTTCCCAATAAATACTTAAAAAGTCTTTTACCGAGGCCCGGTGTTTCAGTAAACATGTTACCGAACTTCCTGTTTTCTGAATGCATGGGGGCCGAGGCTTGAAAGAAACAAAAACAAAACATTGTTTTGTCCTTGTGAAAAAGTGTCCTATATTTCAATACAGAAATTAAGTGAACTTAGTTGACAGCTACAATTGAACATTTTCTCAACTGCGACTTGTGAAAATAACTGAGATCTCTGGGGTTAAGGCTGAAATAGATTTCATCAGATTTCTACTTTTAGGTTCACCGGTACCTATGCTTGAGAGAGTGACTGCATGTCACGCCTCGTAGATTTCCTGAGACTATGTTGAGAGAAAATTGCACACAGTGAGCGTAAATGTCACCCAACATAATTTCACTCGTATTCATTTAGTGAATATAGTTTTTATTATTACGGGTTCGACCCATTCAAGACAGAATGTGTCTCTTAATTACAATCCCTTGTTACAAGGAAACACCATTTGATTCAATTTAAGAAGAAACCAATTGATGGGATGTGTGTTTGTTTGTTTTTGCGGCTGCACCTGGATATTTGAATGGGTTGTCTACGTACCCTTGGAGAGGGATCAAGCCACTCGTAGTTCAAGAGTTCCGATGAGTGAATGACTCATTTGAGGGCTCTTATTTTGGAATGAGAGTAGTGTTTGGGACGAATTTGGTTTAAGTGGACCAGGGATTCGATTTTTTGTTTAGAACGCGGTTGCATCTAGATAGATTGCCTACATACCCTTTGCGGGATCAAACCACATGTATTTCCGGCATTTGAGATTTAAATGGGTAGATGACCCATTTATTTTGACTTTGTGTTTGGGAAAGGATTTAAAGCCCTTGAATTTGGTTTGGACTTTATTTGTGTGACTTGGGAATGAATTTGATTTTTTCAGGTGTTAAGAGAATTTGACTGGAGTCATTGATTCATTTGGGACTGGCCGATTTTGACTGGTGGAGTCAGGGACTCTGTTTGGAGTTGCGGTTGCATCTAGTGGGTCGCTAGACTGCCTACATACCCTATGAAGGGATCAAACGTACCATTGTAGTTCATAGAATTTGAATTTCCGGTTTTGTACCGACTTTTTGTTTGACGGATGTGTATACATTCTTTTTGAACCTGCCAAATGCATCTCTTTTGGACACCAAATTTGGTAACGTCCATTGATTTGATTTGGACACCTTGTCATGCCGAGCTTTGTGGTCAGGCCTTAGAGATTTGGAGTAGGCTTTTCAGTGCTTTGAAGTTTGTAGATGGGTGATTCTAGGCCTGGCATTTAAACCCGTAACCCGCAAACCCGCACTATATCCACACGCTAAAAACCCGCACATACCCGCCCGTTTATTAATCCGGGCTAAAAAAAGCCCGCACTCAAAAAACCCGCAAATTAACAGGTTTTGTGGGCTAAATCCATTGGAACCCGTTAACTAAAAATCCTTCCCAAAAACCTATTTCCCATTACCCATACGGGTTCCTTTTTTTTTTTTTCAACCAAGGCATTTTTATAATTTTTCTTATTCCCCATGAGAATCCGACAGTTTGATCTTCGTATAATTGTGAAAAGACTATTCAAAAGGAGATCCGTGGGGATTCGACCGTTGGATCGTCGTATAATTTTGTGAGGATGATTCTAAAGGCGATCTGGGACGATCCAACCGTTGGATGGTCGTATAATTTTGTGAGGATGATTCTAAAGGCGATCTGGGACGATCCAACCATTGGATCTTCTTATAATTGTGCAAAGATGATTCAAAAGGCGATCCATGAGGATCCGACCGTTGGATCGTCATATAATTTTGTGAGAATGATTCTAAGGGCGATCGGGGATAACCGTTGGATCTTCGTACAATTATGAGAGGAAGAATCTAAGGGAGATCCGTGAGGATCTGACCGTTGGATCATAGTATAAATCGGTAAAGATGATCATCTAGGTGATCCGTGAGGATCTGACCGTTGGATCGTAGTATAATTTTGAGATGATGAACCTAAGGGCGATCCGTGAGGATCTGACCGTTGAATCATCATATAAATCGGTAAACATGATCATCTAGGTGATCAGTGATGATTCAACAGTTGGATCTTCGTATAATTTTTAGAGGATGAACCTAAGGGCGATCCGTGAGGATCTGACCGTTGGATCATCGTATAAATCGGTAAAGATAATCTTCTAGGTGATCCGACCGTTGGATCTTCGTATAATTTTGAGAGTATGAACCTAAGGGCGATCCGTGAGGATCTGACCGTTGGATCATCGTATAAATCAGTAAAGATTATCTTCTCGGTGATCTGACCGTTGGATCTTCGTATAATTTTGAGAGGATGAACCTAAGGGCGATCCGTGAGGATCTGACCGTTGGATCAAAGTATAAATCGGTAAAGATGATCCTCTAGGTGATCTGTGAGGGTCCGACCTTTGGATCGTTGTATAATTGTGATTTGTGAATTATTTTTTGTCAAAAAAGGAAAGGAAAAAAAAATCTAAAAAGTTAGAAAATAAAAAATTTCAAAATAGAAAACCAAAAAAGTTCATATAGAGAAAATGGCAAATGAGGGGGTATATAAGTCTTAATTGATTTTAATTGCTTTGATAAAAAGTTAAAAAAAAAAATTAAAAAAAATGTTTACTGGTTTTAACGGGTTCAAATGGAAAACCCGCAAACCCGCCGGGTTTGGTCTGTGAAACCCGTTAAGCTAACGGGTTCTTACCGGGTCGGCCCGTTAAAAACCTGACCTGTTAAGAACCCGAACCGTACCCGCACTATACCCGCACGTTGCCAGGCCTAGGTGATTCCATTGAGCATAAAAGCTTGCAACTGCTTTGGACACCCATGACTTTATATCTGCACCCAATTTGAAGCCCATACAAAAACTTGCTGCATATTTGCATGTTTGACAAGTATGCTTAATTGTACTTTTTGTTTTGATGTGTGCCGAATGGTTCCCACTGCAAATCCCTCTTAAAGGAAGGCATGATCATGGCCTTTATTTGGTCTTCATAATCCTTGTCCCACCGCCTTACAATCAAAGTGTGTGAGAGAATAGACAAAGCTTAATTAAACAATTAAACTTTTGATTCTTCAAGGCCTCTCTTATTTTCAAAGCAGTTTTGCAACAACTTTTGACAAGGCTTGAATATATATGTATCTTAAATATTTTGGCCTTTAGTTCCCATACAAAGTTGCAGTAGCCCCATACTTCGACACTTATGCATATTAAAATTTTGACTAGATAGGTGTGTTGACCAATTTCCTACTGCCAAGCTCTTCTTCTTTTGATTTTCTATGTCAGCACCTCATCAAGCTTTAAGAAAATGTTTTCTTTTTCTTGTCGGCTATCGTGAATGTTTAGATACCAGCACATGTAATTGGAACTCCTATGCATAAGGAATCCAGGAAAATTTGCTTTGTTGCGGTGGTGTGCAGGTACGTCAAGGGCCTTGGCAAAGCTCCAGTAGTAATCAACGACTCATGAACACGGCGCGGCACATCTGAAAGGAGAGGTGCGGGCCGGGCTTCGTCAGCAGCAGTAGTAATTTGCACCAGAAACAATTGTATTTGTAATCAATTGTGTCTTCTTTTTCCCGTCATCAGTTTGTGTTCATTTGACAGAGCCTCTGTATGTGGTGCGGGTGCGAGTGCAGGCAAGTGGTTTGATGGAGCTTGTCTTTGTTAAAGCTCTGATGACACTGTTTGCTGCTGCAAAGTCCTTGTTGGTACTCAACAAGGCTTAGAAAATCACCACCATCAAACGTTTACTAGGAGAGCACCATCATTTGTTGACGTAGCGGTCCTTCACCAGGAGAGCAGTACCATCAAGATCACTTTGCTTTCGCCACCTATACGCAGAACGCACTGCCATATAGGCATCAAGAAGCAAAGTGAGGCAAGAATGGCGTTGTGGTTTTGATTTGTGCCAGGGAGGTGTGGGCAGCAACTCGACTTCTCCGTGATTGCTGATGTGGTAATCACCTTGGTCACTAGCAGGAGATTACGAGGATGGAAGCAACATTGACACTCCAGAGAGATTTTTGGCCATGCTTCATGGATCTTAGCACTTGACAATGTCTGCACCATGAAAGCAGAAATTCAGTAATTTTAGGAGATAATCATTGTATACTTGTGACTTATGGAGCTTTTTCTACTGAAACGTGGTTCTCCGTCCGTGGCTTCTCTTGGAAATCTTTAAGGATGGAATGCAGTAGAACTCCAGTCTCGTGCGCACTCTCCCTTTTCCGCTCTCTTCTCTCTTGAGTGCCTCAATATTGACGGCTTCTACTCTTTAAAGCTGCAGAGTTTCACCTGTTTTCTGTTATGCTTTCTAGTCTTTCCTGCTGCCCTTTTTCCCCCCTGCCTCGTTTAGTTTAAGGCTCTATTTATAGAGCAAACAAATATGATGGGATAGAGATGAGATGGCTGTGGTTTGAATTTTGAAATCATTTGTTATTCAAAATCAAATCCAACCGTTTTGACCATGCCAACTCCTTTATCTTTGCAGCTCGTCTTTCATATGTTTCTCCACCCTAGAGATAAGCCTAGCATTTGACTTCAGAAGACAATGGAGATGATAGCTGGCTCCTTTACAAATTTGAATTAGACCTTATCATGATTAGGAACAACTACTAACACCTTGACGCCTGTGTGAATAAGAAGATGTGCTTCCTTCTTTAGCCTTCAGCCATCTTGGTTTAAATTGACTCCGCATATATATATATATATATATATATATATATATATATATATATCAAACAAACAGATGGAGTTTGTTTTTATGTTCACGGGTCACACACATCCACACAACAATATATTGAGCTTTTTTTATAAAAAAAAAATTGATTTGAACAGACTAGCCTGTTTATGCGGATAGTTTTCCGAAACTAGTAAAAGAGCTACTCCAGTTAAAACGTGAATCAAAGCATGCGCAGATACAGTCAAATAAGACAAGATTGAGAGTGAATTTTCTGATATTTGATTCATCTCACAGTGGAGGTATATAAAGAAGATTACAGGAATACAACAGGTAAGTACTAACTACGTAATAATTACAATATATTCTATTCCTAACGTTAAGCCATGACTCACACTAACACTCCCCCTCAAGTTGGCGCATACACATTAACCATGCCCAACTTGCTTAGTGAGTCATAAAACGCCTCTCTGGAAATTCCTTTGGTAAGTATATCTGCAAGTTGCTCTTCAGTCGGAACAAAAGGAAAGCTAATAACTTTGGCATCTAGCTTCTCCTTTATAAAGTGACGATCAATCTCCACATGCTTAGTACGGTCATGTTGTACTGGATTCTGTGATATGTCAATGGCTGCCTTGTTGTCACAATACAACTGCATAGTACTTTTGAGTTTGAAACCCAGATCACATAACAGATTTCTTAGCCACAGAAATTCACACACTCCGTGAGCCATACCTCTATACTCAGCCTCAACACTAAATCGTGCCACAACTTTCTATTTCTTACTCTTCCATGCAACCAAATTACCTCCCACAAAGGTAAAGTAACCTGATGTTGACCTCCTATCTGTAATATTTCTTGCCCAATCTGCATTTGTAAAGCCATAAACCTCAAGGATGTTGTTGTATTTAGAAAACAATACTCCCCTTCCTGGAGCTGACTTCAGGTACTTTAAAATTCTCATAACAGCATCCATATGACTTTCACTCGGGTTATGCATGAACCGACTTACCACACTCACTGCATATGCAACATCTGGTATAGTATGAGCCAAATAAATCAAGCTCCCAACTAACCTCTGATAGCGAGCTCTATCAGTAGGTACCTGATCTGGATACTCAGCTAAACAATGATTCTGCTCAATAGGAGTATCAATAGGTCTGCAATCCAACAAACCTGTCTCTGTTAGCAAGTCAAGAACGTACTTCCTCTGGCACAGGTAGATCCATTCTCTCCCCCTAGCTACCTCAATTCCCAAAAAGTACTTGGGTTCACCCAAGTCTTTCATCTCAAACTCAGAGGCTAGTTGTCTCTGCAGTCTATCCATCTCAACAGTATCATTGCCGGTGATTACCATATCATCCACATAAATAATTAGAGCTGTTACTTTCCCTTGTTGATGCTTGAGAAACAATGTATGATCTGAGTTGCTCTGTTTGTAACCAACCTTCCACATGAACTGTGAAAATCTCCCAAACCAAGCACGAGGCGACTGTTTGAGACCATACAGAGACTTTCTCAATTTGCATACAAAATCACCAGGAGAAGCAACTACATGCCCAGGTGGAAGACTCATGTACACTTCCTCGGCTAACTCTCCATGAAGAAATGCATTCTTGACATCAAACTGTCGGAGTGGCCAGTTTAAACTAGCAGCAAACCAGAGCAGAACCCGAATAGTGTTCATTTTGGCAACAGGAGCAAATGTTTCATCGTAGTCTATACCATACGTCTGAGTGAACCCCTTTGCTACAAGGCGTGCTTTGTACCGATTCACTGATCCATCTGCATTATGTTTCATAGTAAACACCCAACGCCAACCTACAGCCTTCTTGCCTTGTGGTGGAGGCACAAGTTGCCAAGTATTGTTCTTCTGCAACGCCTCCATCTCTTCCTCCATTGCTTTCCTCCTCTTTGGATCCCCCAATGCATCCTGCAATCTGTTAGGTACTGATACAGCAGATATTTGATTCACAAATGATTCATATGACTTAGACAACCTCCTAGTGGACATATAATTGGCTACTGGGGATTTTGATTTGGCAGTAAGAGTAGGTTCATATCTTTTGACTGATTGACCTCGCGTGGTCCTATTTGGAAACACATATGGCTCAACATTAGACTCACTATTGCCAGTACCAGTAGAGGGACATACCTCAAATGAGTGATCTTCAGTACTAGGAAGTTGTGGGTCAGGGGTAGAAGTGATGGCAGGAGGGGCAGTTGTGTCTCCAACTGCATGTTCAATGATTGAAACTGGTGTCTGGATGTCTGAAGCTTCTGCTTCTGGAGATGATGAGCCAATGCTGTCAACTGGATCCATCAAAATATCTCCTGCCTGTGCAACCTCTTCTCCGCTTTCTGATTCCTCCCCCTCTCCATGATATAGCTCTTCAAAATATGAATTCTCCCCCTGAAGAGCTGTATCTGAGGAAAAATAACTCATGTCCTCAAAGAAAGTAACATCCATAGTGACATATTACTTTCTGGTTGGTGGATGATAGCACTTGTACCCTTTCTGATAACCTCCGTAGCCCACAAACACACACTTAAGTGCTCAGGCATCCAACTTAGACTGCTGGTTTTTAGGAATATGGACAAAAACAACACAACCAAAGACACGAGCTGGAAGATTATGAAATGAAGGTAAGGAAACATGAGATGCAAGAACCTCAAATGGAATTTTTCCCTGAAGGACACTAGATGGAAGACGATTGATAAGATAGGAGGAAGCATGAATAGCATCTAGGGATGGCAATGGGGCGGGTTGGGGATGGGGATCACAATACCATCCCCATCCCCGAGGTCATTTTCTATCCCCATCCCCGCCCCAATCCCCAATAAAAATATGTTGGGGATTCCCCGTCCCCATCCCCATTGGGGACTAAGCCTCCAAACCCGCCCCAAATCCCCAATAAGAATTTAATAAATAAAATAATTATTTCTCATATTGTCTTTTTTAAAATCAAAATGTACAACAAATAAATTTAAAATATGATTAAATTCATAAATCATAGTCAAAACACCATTAAAGTAAAATTGTAGCTATTAAAGTAAAGTAGTAAATGTATATATTTGTGATTTATATTATAAAAAATAAATTAAAATATATATAAGTTAAATATATGTATATATTATTGGGGCGGGTTTGGGGATGGGGATCACAATACCATCCCCGCCCCATCCTCAATCTTAGATAGCGGGGATTGGGGATCCCCATCATTCCCCATTTGTCCCCGAATTCTCTCCCTATTAGGGGCGGGTATCCAATGGAGCTCCGCCCCGCTGGGGATTTTTGCCATCCCTTGGAATTTTTCCCTGAAGGACACTAGATGGAAGACGATTGATAAGATGGGAGGCAGCATGAATAGCATCGCCCCAAAGATACTTAGGCATATGAGCACTAAAGAGAAGGGCACGAGCCATATCAAGTAAATGACGGTTTTTTCTTTCAGACACTCCGTTTTGCTCTGGTGTTTGTGGACATGTGGTTTGGTGAACAATCCCATGGGTTTTGAAAAACTCTAGGAAAGCACGATTAACATATTCTCCCCCATTGTCAGAACGAAGGACTTTAATGTTGCTATGGTATTGTGTTTGAACAAGAGTACGAAAAGTTTGAAAAGCTGGAAAGACTTCATCTTTGGTTTTAAGTAGAGCAACCCATGACAATCTCGTACAATCATCAATAAACAACACAAAATATCTCATACCGGAAACAGTGGGTTTTCTAGAAGGTCCCCAAACATCAGAATGAATCAACTCAAAATGAATAACACTTTTATTAGAAATACTAGGAGAATAAGTAGCACGATGACTTTTGGCCAAGACACATGTTTCACAATGTAAAGCAGATTCATCCACACCAATAAACAGAGTAGGCATGGTTTTTCTCATAAGACTAAAAGATGGATGCCCTAAACGGCGATGCCACAACCAAATTTCAATTAGCTTATCAGAATTCAAAGTCAAAGCGGCGCGGGACTGTGCTCCTGGTTTCTCCCCTGCGTATGTCTGATCCAGATGGAACAACCTTCCCCTCAGATACCCCCGACCAATTAACTCCCTAGTGAGAAGATCCTGAAAAATCACATACATAGGATAAAAGGTTACGGAGCATTTAGACTCAGTATTCAACTGTGGAACATATATCAAGTGATGAGAGAAGTCAGGCACATATAACACATTATGAAGTTCTAAAGTGGGATTAATATGCACAGTCCCTGACCCTAACACAGGAAAAGCCTCACCGTTGGCATTGGTGGCATATGACACTGGTGGGGAAGACAATTTAGTAAAATAGGATTTATCATAAGTCATATGGTCAGAGGCACCAGAATCAATAATCCATGTATCAGAACCAACAAATTTAGTTAGAAACCTTTAAAGCCATACCAATCTTACCACGACCAGCTATAGAGGCTGTAGGAATAGCCCCCCCTGTTGTATGATGATCCTGTCCAGCCACTCCATAGAAATCTGGTTCTTGAACCAATTGAACAGCAGCTGCTTTCGCCTTAGGACGATAACCTTGCTTTTTAGGTTTAAGATATGGGTGCAGTTTCCAACAAGTCTCTCGAACATGCCCAATATCATTGCAATAAGAACACTGAGGACGAGGGCGGTGGGCAAAACCTGGTGGAGGTCCTTGTTGATGAAGTGGGATCAATGATAGGAGCATTTTAATGCGACGTTTTAATAATTATTTCCTCATATTTTACTTAGTTATTTCCTTAAATAAATAAATTTTAATTTAATTTTTATTTTCTAGGTACATTGGAATAAATGGAGAAGAAATGAGCTGAAATGAAGAAATGGAGTTTTCCTGGTCCGACTAGGAATCCCAGTCAACGCAGGAATCCTGATGAGGCTAGGAAACCTGAAGGCATTAGGAGA
>BDJD01002737.1:48328-70577 GCA_002564525.1 Rosa multiflora | reverse complement strand
AACCCAAATTTAATTTTCTAGTTCGTTAATTAGTTGTTTAGTTTACTTTTCGGTTGCGTTTAATTTAGTTGATTCCCAATTCAAAACCCCCTACAAATTTCGACTCATTTGTGCATATCCACCACTAGACTCTTAGTTTTGATTAGCATTACTAAGGCTTGGTGCCTTAGATTAGCCTTTTTATTCACTTTATTTTTATTTGGTTTGCTTAGTGACTTTAGTTCCGACCACCCAAGGATTGTGGGTTAGCCACTAATCCCCGTGGTACGATAACTTTGGGCATTATACTTCCCTATCTTGACAATGATACGTACGCTTGCGTAAATGTGTATCCAAGTCACCTACGAAGGTAGTTGCATCATGGTGATCAAGACATCGAGTTCACAAAGATTTTGAATCTGGCAATGAAGACAAAATGCCGCAGATTTTTATTTAGAATAGTCTTTTATTTTTTCCAAGAATTATGTAATGGCAATATGTCTTAATCAATAAATGACAATTGTATTAACTCTATCTCATGTGGCTCACCTACTTAAGTATGATGTCTAGGAAATTAATTGAGATTAGTGGTATTTAAGAGAGCCTTGCTCCACCGACATCTCTCTCTACTTCCCTGGTCATACTTGATTGGAGTTATCAAACGGATAGAGTGACTACGATTTGTCTAAATTTTATTTTTATTTTGGATTAGATAAATGGTCACGAAACTTTGATGTATTAATCATTGGCTATTATTAATAAAGTATCCATTTATTTTATCTCATGTCGTAGACATATTTTTGGAACTTTATTACTTCAAAGATATAAGAGCCAATGATTTTCATGTGGAAACACATTGTGAGAATGGACAAGCTAGAGTTTCTTTGCATCACCTCTAATGACTACAGACATAAAAGAGTCTTAGAGAAACTTATGTGTCGATCTAGTAGGTTGTATGCAACCACTATTCGAATAATTAAATCCAATCATGTTATGAGAGATGATTTATGGGATTCTGACATATATAGGCTTTGGCATGACCTTTTGGGACACCCAAGTAGTTATATGATGATCTGTATATTAAAGACTTCATACGGACATCCATTTTTCAGAACGAAAAGAAGTAAAAATCGGATTTTGGACTCCGAAAGAGCTCATGCGCCTCACGGCGCCATTCACCCCCAAAACCGGCCATCTTTGGCAGGCGTCGCCGTCCCCCTGCGGTCTCAGGGTGGCATTGACGCCACCAATGCTCTTTCTACTCCAAATTTCACTTCTAAAGTCAATTGTGACTTCGTGGCTCAACCAAAATCCTCATAGGTTGTTTCTAAAGCCCATCATTCGTTCTACAAAGCCTGCTCTTTAGCAAAATTAGGATCGAGACCATCTTATGCAAAAAACACTAAAGAAAATATACCATTCTTGCAAAGAATCCAAGGTGATATTTGTGGACCTATTCAACCATCATGTGGACCATTTAGATATTTTATGGTGTTGTTTGATGCATCGACACGCTAGTCACATGTCATGCTATAGTCCACAAGGAACATTGCATTTGCTAAACTCCTAGCACAAATTATTAAGTTAAGGGCTCACCACCCTGATCATCTTAAGTCTATAAGATTAGACAATGCTGGGGAGTTTACATAAAAAACTTTTGATGCTTATTGCATGTCCATTGGGATTGATGTTGAACATCCAGTTCCTCATGTTCACACCTAAAATGGTCTCGCAAAAGCCGTCATTAAACGACTACAAATGGTCGCTAGGGCATTGGTAATGCGCACCATTCTCCTTATTTCTGCTTGGGGCTATGCAATATTGCATGCAGCTGTGCTTATTCGTTTGAGGTTTACTACCACTCAACCCTTCTTTGCGTCCCAGATGGTGACTGGGTATGAGCCTAATGTCTCACATTTACGCATATTTGGGTGTGCAGTTTATGTGCCAATTGCGCCTCCACAGCGCGCCTCCACAACGACGATTATGCATTTACGTTGGATATGATTCTCCAACGTTTGTCCTCTATTTAGAACCCTTGACAGGCGATCTCTTTACCGCTAGATTTACGGATTATCACTTCGATGAGACAGTCTTCCCGTCGTTAGGGGGAGATAAGAACAGCAATGTTCAACAGGAACGACATGAATTGTCGTGGTCTGTCCCCACTCTGTCTCTTCTTGATCCCCGAACCGCACAGTCCTAAATTAAAGTGCGGAGAATTCTCGATCTTCATAACGTAGCAGAATCGATGCCTGATGCATTTTCTGATATCGCTAAAGTGACGAGATCACACATACCTGCTGCAAACGTGCCTGCAATGATTGATGTCCCTAAAATTAGAGGACTCAAGAGTACATGAGTATGGTGCCAACGTCCCCACCCTTGGTGACGTTGTGGCTAGGCCTACGGCTCCTACCAGGAAGTGCGGGAGGCCTATAGGTTCGATGGATTCTCGCCCAAGAAAGAAAGCAAATTCAGCAAAAAATAATCCATTAATCATCGATAAAAATAATCCATCTCATGAGAATATTTCGGATTATGGTTATGTCCAAGAGACATCATTGGGGGAGGCTCTGATGTTAGAACCAATTCTAGAGAAATCTCCATGAATTACACTAGTGTACATGAGATGATGGATAGAAATTCCATGGCAATTGATGATGCATTTACATATCATGTTGCAAAAGGAATTATAGAATATGATGATATCGAACCTCGCTCTATTGAAGAATGTCAACGAAGAGCGGATTGGGCTAAATGGAAAGATGCGATCCAGGCTGAATTGGATTCACTAGCAAAGAGACAGGTATTTGGGCTTATAACGCAGACACCCCCAAATGTAAAACCTGTTGGCCATAAATGGGTCTTTGTTAGAAAGCGTAATGAGAAAAATGAGATGGTTAGATATAAAGCATGCCTCGTGGTGCAAGGTTTCTCACAACGCCCTGGAATCAACTACGAGGAGACATATTCTACCGTAATAGATGTTATAACGTTCCGTTACCTTATCAGTTTGGTAGTTTCCGAAAAACTTGACATGCAGCTTATGGATGTGGTTACAGCATATCTCTATGGAGATCTAGATTCAGAGATATATATGAAGGTCCTAGATGAACTTCAATTACCCAAATCAAGTGGCTCTAAACCACGGAGCGCGTTTTCAATAAGATTAAAACGCTCACTATATGGATTAAAACAATCCGGACGGATGTGGTATAACCGTCTAAGTGACTACTTGATTGGGAAGAGATATATTAACAACGAAATATGCCCATGCATGTTCATTAAAAGAACAAGTTCTGGATTCGCAATCGTAGCAGTTTATGTCGATGACATGAACCTAATTGGAACTCTAGATGAGTTAAAGGAGACTGCTACATATTTGAAATCCGAATTTGAGATGAAAGATCTTGGGAAAACAAGGTTTTGTCTCGGTTTAGAACTCCAGCACAGTAGTGATGGGATTTTGATCCATTAGTCTGCATATACTCAGAAAATCATAAGGCGCTTTAATGAAGATAAAGCAAAGCCTATGAGCACTCACATGATCGATCGTAGTCTTGAGCCCGGAAAAGATCTATTTTCTCCAAAGGATGAGGACGAAGAACCATTAGAGGCCAAAGTGCCCTATTTAAGTGCAATAAGCGCATTATTGTACTTAGCTCAATGCACAAGACCAGATATCTCATTCGCAGTGAACTTGTTAGCTGGACATAGCTCTGCGCCAACACGCCGCCATTGGATTGGTGTAAAGACAATCTTTTGATATCTAAGAGGTACGGTTGATATGGGCTTATTCTATCCCAACAGAGAGAAAAGAAATGACGGAAATTTGGGACCGGACCCCAAGAGACAAATTGCCACCGTCCATAACATGACCGCCGACCATGTTGTCACCGCCGCCGCCCATGGTGGCCGGCCTCACCCTATTCCCCTCCATCAAAATGACAATGATGTTTTGATGGGTTTGCTGATGCAGGGTCTCTCTTTGACCCTCACAAAGGTCGCTCCCAAACGGGTTATGTTTTTACCATGGGAAGCACTACGATATCTTGGAGGTCTACAAAACAGACCCTTGTTAATACTTCCTCAAATCATGCAGAGATTATTGCTCTACATGAAGCTGTGCGTGAATGCATATGGCTAAGGTCTATAATTAGACATATTCAAGGAAGTTGTGGTTTGAAGTCTACCACGGATGAACCTACATGCATTTATGAGGATAATGCAGCTTGTATTGAACAAATGAAGTTAGGTTTCATCAAGGGCGAAAACAACAAACACATACCGCCTAAGTTCTTTTATAATCAGCAACAACAATCACTTCTAAAGATTGAAGTGAATCAAATCCGATCAGAGGATAATGTAGCAGACTTATTCACTAAGTCGTTACCTAAATCCACCTTCGAGAAACATGTGAAGAGCATCGGATTGAGAAAGTTATCCGAATTCCCATGATTGTAGCAATCAGGGGGAGATATCGACATTAGGGGGAGTTATGATGTCTACATGTTTGATGTCGAAGAATAGAGGACGTGTTGTACTCTTTTTCTCCTCCTCGAGAGTGTTTTTGTCCCACATGGTTTTTCACTTGAGCAAGGTTTTTAACGAGGCAACAGATGAAGCGTCATCACCAAGTTTGAGCGGCATACGGGGGAGTGTTGATGGAAAATCAGTTTTGTGTGTGCCTAATCAAACTAGGAGTAGTAATACAAGAGAAGGTTCTAGATTTCCTAATCCTACTCGGATTAGTTTTCCTTGTAACATTAGAATATGTATTTTGTAATCCCTATATATAGGACTCCTATTCTCAATAATACGATTACAATTCTCTCTTCAATCTCTCTCGAATTCTCTTTTACTTAAACAAGTATGTAAGGGGGGACATCAAACCAAGACCCCTTTGGAAAAAAAAAAAACAGCTAACTCAAACGGCAACAAAACATAAGCAAGATTAAGTAGAGCCGATTGAATCAAAGATCAAGACGCACAACGGGCGTTCGATTACGGGTAGGGTAAGGATCACGTGAATCTCTCTTAGTCTTCAATTTTTTATTTTGAGACTTTGAGAGAGACTTAAGAAGATTCTCATCTGTCAGAATTGCTTCACCCTCATCAAACCAAGAACACACCGAACTTATCTCAGGCTGAGCATATGTATGATGACCAAGGGGTTCTTCATTTTCCAAATCACCCCAATAGAACTTCGCTTGATGAGCAATAAATTCTACCAAAGTAGAATTTGTATTATTATTGCCAACCAAATTATCAGTGCGCTCTCCAACTTCCTCTTGCTCATCTACAACAATGCTCTTTCCTTGCTGCATTTGAGAAAGAATCTCAAAGCTATTACCAGTGGAAATATTGACATTAACATTACCTGGAGAGTTTATTGGAACTGAACTTGCAACTAGCTAGGCTGGAGATAATTTGTCCTATCTCTTGTACTAATGGAACAATGGCTTGCTCAACAACAGATGGACTAGTAGTTGGAGCAGTGACCTTCTCAACAATTGGTGTTTGTTCAACAATATCCATAACTCTATTCAATTACGAATCAACAACCACTGCTGTAGTAAGAGGAGGAGATGCTTGTGCCAATGAAGGACCCTCTCTAGCATCTGCATTCACACTTGGGATAGGAGCAACAACCATCTTCTTTCCCTTATCCACTTGCTCAGTATTCTTTGCAACAAATACTTGTGTTGTCTTCCGTGAACGCGTGTTACACGATTGACCTTGACCCATCTCAATCACAGTCTGTCCAAAAGCAGCATGATTTCATAGAAGCTTACAAGTTGTAACGTTGTGTCCAACATTGCCACAATGCGAGCAAAGATCAGGGAGACGCTCGTATCCAACTTCAATCACAACAATATCTCCGTTGTTGCGACGAACAACCAATTCATGTGGAGGATCAGAAGATAAATCAATATCAACTAAGACCCTAGCAAAGAGGCCAAGTTTTCTATCCAAGGTACTCTGATCAATTTTCACAGGTACCCCAATTCCATTTGCAATTTCAAACAGCGTCAAAGGCTCCCAAATCTCAAGACCTAAATCCCAAAAATTCACCCAAACCTGAGCATTGGTGTTCTTTTGATTTGCAAGGGAAAAATTGGGTGCCCACCTCATATACCTCAGTATCCCAGACTTAAGGGCAATTGCACCCTTCTCCCAAACCCTAGAACAAGCCGCATTAGATGTAAAGCTGAAAGAGAAGTATCCCTTGCCCATAGGAATAATTCTCCAATGGCCAATATCACCCCAAACAAATCTGATATAGAGACAGCCCAATAACATGTGTTTGCATTTTTCTCGACGACTCCACGTTACATTTCATATACTTGAAAACTTCTTTTGTATATGACAGGTTAAATTGGGCTAGCTATTACTCAATTAGTTGTGGTAATTATAGAAAACTTATCTGTAATACTTTGCTTACTATTTCGATCCAGATCTAGATTCTCACTACACTTAAACACTAGAGTGTCAGAAAGGGTTATCTTCGTCACCTGGACTTACGTACGTTCACTGAAGTTGCAACATTGTAGCTCACTACATTGCTGAAAGTGCTTTACCCTTCATCTTAAGCATGGTATTGGATGGTAGAAGTGCCACCTGATTTCATCTATCCTAGCTAGCTTCTCATGTCAGAGTTTAAAGTCATCAAATTCCTTTCGTCTGTCGTAGGAAGGGGTATGGTATTCCTTTCGTTGATACTGGCAGGGTAGTAAAATGGCATAAAAAACTTCATGTCGGACGCAATCTTTTTCTTTTTGGTTTTTGAAAAGCCCAAAATGCCAGGGCAGGAGGGAAGCAGCTCACAAAGGGCACCACCATACAAAGTTACAAAGAGAGGAGAACAAGAACAGTCAAAAGTAGACTCTGGGACAGAACTAGATCAAGACGAAGCTCTGCCAAGATACGGGTCGATGCTTAGGTATGTTCTAACTCCTTTGAGGTATATCAACCAATACATTCGGAGTTCCTAGCAGGATCATATTTGCTTATTTTCCGAACTATATATTAAGAAATTTAGAAGAATTCCTAGACTGATCAAATTAAAGTATTGTATCAACTATATATCCCCTCCTCATTTGCAGTGGTCAAATTAAAGTACTGAAGAAGGGGTTGGATAGAATTAGCAGTTTACCAAATGATGTCACAGAAATGATTTTGTCACGTTTGCCGCTTAGGGAAGCTGTGAGGACAAGTGTTTTATCCAGCAAGTGGAGGTACAAATCGGCCATGCTTCAAGATCTAAAATTTAATGAATATGTTTGGAGGAGAAGCCAAAATCGGTATGATGATCAAATCCAAACAACCTTCGTGAACATGGTTGATCATGTACTCTTACTTCATATTGGCCCCATTCGCAAGTTCGAGCTGTTTGCTGATGATTTAGCCACTAGAGATATTGATCGATGGCTTACTCATCTATCAAGAAACTCGATCAAAGAGCTGGTACTTCGTCTTTGCGTATCTGAATATCACATTCCATTATGTGTGTTTTCTTGTCAAGATCTCGTTCTTTTGGTGTTAACTCAATCTTTTCTTACGGAGTCAAATTTACATAAGGTTTGGCTCAAACCTCCGTCGACGTTCAAAGGATTCAGGAGCTTGAAGAGCCTTCAACTTGTGGGCATCACCATGGCCCAACATGTGTTTGAAAATTTGACATGTTGCACTCCTCTGCTTGAGAGATTAATATTGCGACATTGTTATGGTGTCACCACTCTCAATATTGATGCACCAAATCTCAAATTTTTAGATATTTCAGGTGTCTTTGATGTTGTCAATCCTAAAAGTACCCTAAATCTTACTGATGCTTCAATCGGTGTGACCATCTATTCTCCTGTCAGTCGGGTTCCTGTCAGTTGGGTTCCTAGCAGTTCCAGCAATTTGCTCAAGATTTTTTATCACCTCCCTCATATTCGAAGGTTCGCAATTAAGTCGCACTTTTTAAAGGTAATGTATTTAATGATATATGACAATGCCATTGGAATTTGACCCATATTAACTAAGTATATTTCTTTTCTGCATCGATCAGTATTTGTCTCTTGGTGCCTTTCCAGAAAAGCTTCCTAAACCATGTGAATATCTGAATGTTCTTTCTATAGACATATGCTTTGATGATCCGGATGCAATTCTAACTGCTCTATGCATTCTGAGAAGCTCCCCTGCTCTACAGGAATTAGAAATTTTTGTGAGTTGATTCCGCTGACTTGAAATTTAATTTGTACCAACTTTACAGAAAACTATATAATTAGTGTCTAGACAGCTATTTTCCAAAACTTCTAGTTTTAATGCGATGAACCTTTTGTAGATGGATGGCAGAAAGAAACTCACAAGCAGTCCCACTGTTGTCGAAGAACAGAAATCTTCTTGTTTAGATGTGAGCTACAATTGCACACTTTCTCAACTGCGACTTGTGAAAATAACTGAGATCTCTGGTGTTAAAGCTGAACTAGATTTCATCAGATTTCTACTTTTAAGTTCACCTGTGCTTGAGAGAATGACTGTCACGCCTCATAAATTTCCCAAGCCTGTTTATGTGGAACGTTTTTCGAAACTTGTAAAAGAGCTACTCCAGTTTAAACGTGAATCAAAACATGCAGAGATTATTCTCCTGGACCCATAAATCATCAATGAAGTGAAGCAGCCAAGAGGTTCTGGACTTCTTGTAGAAATGAATTTGGCTTGGAGTTGTTCCTTTTGGTACAAGTCTGAAGTCATTATATCAAGAATTCCACTGTCTTTATAGTTGAATTTGAATTATGTATCAGGTTACATATTTTCTGTCAGAATAATGAAAGGTCCGAACCTAGTAAGAATAATTTGGGTGTGGTAGCACGTAGCAGTCTCTTTAATGTGATAACAATGTCAATTCATCATCAGAAACCCTTCTCGGTTCTCAGCTTAAATAGATGGTTTCAATGGCTGTGTATCTTTGACATGCAAATAAATGATGAGAAGTCATTGAACAAATGCAGAGCAACTCTAGCTTGTTCAGCCAAGATACCAATGCACTTTCGTTAGAGCTGACCACGACGACTCCACTCTCTCTCTCTCTCTTCAGTAACTACTACGCGACAAAAAACCGACGCCGCACGCGCCAGCAGCTTTAGTGCGCTACAAGACAACGTCGTCTTCTTCACGCGCCTTGCTTAGGGCGTCTCTCTCCACCGAACGCCATGACGTCAGCCACGTTCTCCCTTGGGCTGAGCTGGCAACCAGCAACCGTGGGTCAGTTTTTGGGTCAAGAATTTTGACCTCCTGAGTGACCTGGGTGACCTTTACGTCAATTCTTGATCAAGAAAAAGGCAAAGCATCATACAAGATTACAAACACGGGGGAAGAAGAAAAGTCGAAGGTAGATTTTGAGACAGAGCTAGATCTGGACGAAGCTCCAGGTCGTTGCTTAGGTATGTTCTAACTCCTTTGATGTATATATTCCGAAGAATTCTTAGCTAGATCATGTTTGAGTATTGTACCAACTATATATCCCTTACTCCATCCAGTGTAGTGATCGAGTTAAGAGTGCTGCTGATACTGAAAATGGAGATGGATAGAATTAGCAGTTTACCAAATGATGTCACAGAAAAGATTTTGTCACGTATGCCGCTTAGGGACTCAGTGAGGACAAGTGTTTTATCCAGTACGTGGAGGTACAAATCGGCAATGCTTCAAGATCTAGAATTTGATGATTATTATTGGGGGAGAAGCCAAAATCGAATCCACACAACCTTTGTGAACATGATTGATCACGTGCTCTTAGTTCATATTGTCCCCATACGCAAGTTCAAGCTATGCTGTACTATGGATGAGGTAGCCGCTATAGATATTGATCGATGGATTACTCATCTATCAAGAAACTCTATCAAAGGGTTGATAATTAAGCTTTGGGAAGACCATGGATACAACATTCCATTCTCTGTGTTTTCATGTCAAGGTCTTGTTCACTTGTAGTTACTCAAGTGCTTGCTCAAACCTCCGTCAACATTCAAAGGGTTCAAGAGCTTGAAGAGTCTTCAACTCCACGCTGTTGACATGGCCCAAGATGTGTTTGAAAATTTGATTCGTTGCAGTCCTCTGCTTGAGGGATTAACATTGCGACATTGTGACGGTGTCAACAATCTCAAAATTGACGCACCAAATCTCAAATCTTTAGATATTTTCGGTGTCTTTGATGTTGTCAACCTGAAAAGTACCCTAAATCTTACTGATGCTTCAATCGTTTTGACCATCAATTCTGATGGTCCTCACGATAGATGGGTTCCTGACAGTTGGGTTCCTAGCAGTTCTAGCAATTTGCTCAAGATTATTGATCACCTCCCTCATATTAGAAGGCTCGCAATTAAGTCGCACTTTTTAAAGGTAATGTATTTGCTAGCCAATTTCATACGTTCATCTAATGATCTTTGACATTGCCATTGGAATCTGATCCATATTAACTATGTTCTTTTGTGTTCTTCATCAGTATTTGTCTCTGGGCGCCTTGCCAGAAAAGCTCACTAAACCATGTCAACATCTGAAGGCTCTTTCTATAGACATATGCTGCGATGATCCGGATGCAATTCCAACTGCTCTATGCATTCTGAGAAGCTCCCCTGCTCTACAAGAACTAGAAATTGAGGTCAGTTGATTCTGCTGACTTTAAATTACTGTAAAATATATAATTAGTTTCGACAGCTATTTGTCAAAACTTCAAGTTTTGATGCTATAGACTTCTTGTAGGTGGATCCGAGTGAGAAACTCCCAAGGATACACTCTATTGTCGAAGAAGTGAACTCTCCTTGTGTAAATGACAACTACAATTGCACATTTTCTCAATTGCGACTTGTGAAAATAACTAAGATCTCTGGTGTTAAAGCTGAACTAGATTTCATCAGATTTGTACTTTTAAGTTCACCTGTGCTTGAGAGAATGACTGTCACGCCTCGTAGATTTCCCGAGCCTTCTTATGTGGATGGTTTTCCGAAACTAGTAAAAGAGCTACTCCAGTTTAAACGTGAATCAAAGCATGCAGAGATAATTCTCCTGGACCCATAATTCATCAATGAATTGAAGCAGCTTTAAGGTTCTGGACTGCTGGTAGAAATGAATTTAAGTTTGGACTTGTACCTTACGGTATTTAATATCTAGATTTCCACTGTCATTATTAAGTTGAATTTGCTTATGAAATGATGTATCAAGTTATATCTTTTGTCAGAACAATGGAAGGTCCATACAAAATCTGGTAAGAAAATTTTGGGTGTCGCAGTCTCTAATTTAATTTCAATGTCGTTTCATCATCAAAAAACCCTACTCGCTTCTCAGCTCAATTAGATGGTTTTGTTTGTTTCTGAATTTCTATGGCTTTGCACCTTCGACATGCAAATAATAGATGAGAAGTCATTTTGTTCAGCACCGTTGACTTGTTTACCCACAGCACTAATGCACTTCCCATTCTCCTTAGAGCTGACCATGACGACTCCACGTTAAATTGTGTTTACTTGAAAACTTCTTTTGTATATAATGTATTAAATAGGGCTAGCATTACTCAATTAGTTGTGGTAATAGAAAAGTCCTGTGTAATAGCTTGCTTACTATCTCGTTCCAGCTCTAGATTCGCAATACTCTTAAACACTAGATCGAGCGTCAGAAAGGGTTATCTTTGTCACCTGGACGTACTTTCATTGAAGTTGCAAGAATGTAGCTCACGACATTGCTAAATGTGCTTACCCTTCTTTTTAGGCATGGTATTGGATGGTGGAACTGCCACCTGATTTCATCTATCCTAGCTAGCTTCTTTTTTTTTTTTTTTTTTTTTAACAGAGGAGAGGATTAGGCGATATCCTAGCTAGCTTCTCATGTAAGAGTCGAAAGTCATCAAGTTCCTTTCGTTTGTCATCGGAGGGCCGGGGGTACGGTACATTCGTTGATATTGGGCAGGGTTATAAAATGGCATAAAAAAACTCCTTTTCTTTTTGGTTTTAAAAAAGCCCACAATGCCAGGGCAGGAGGGAAACAGCTCACAAAGGGCATTAAGGAAAGAAAAGGCAAAGCACGATACAAAATTAAAAAGAGAGGAGAACAAGAACAGTCAAAAGTAGACTCTGGGACAGAACTAGATCTAGACGAAGCTCCACCAAGATCCGGATTGACGCTTAGGTATGTTCCAACTCCCTTGAGGTATATCAACTAATATATTAAGCAATTCAGAAGAATTCCTAGAAGGATCATATTCGAGTACTGCATCAACTAGATATCCCTTCCTCATTTGCAGTGATGGAGTTTTAGTGTTCTGGTACTAAAGATGGAGTTGGACAGAATTAGCAGTTTACCAAATGATGTCACAGAAAAGATTTTGTCACGTTTGCCGCTTAGGGAAGCAGCGAGGACAAGTGTTTTATCCAGCAAGTGGAGGTACAAATCGGCCATGCTTCAAGATCTAAAATTTAATGAATATGACTGGAGGGAAAGCCAAAATCGGGAGGTCGATGATTATGATGAACAAATCCAAACACCCTTTGTGAACATGGTTGATCACGTACTCTTACTTCATATTGGTCCCATTCGCAAGTTCGAGCTGTTTGCTGATGAGGTATCCACTAGAGGTCTTGATCGATGGCTTACTCATCTATCAAGAAACTCGATCAAAGAGTTGGTACTTTGTCTCTGGGTAGATGAATACCACATTCCATTATGTGTGTTTTCTTGTCAAGATCTCGTTCTTTTGGATTTAACTAAATATTTTCTTATGGATTCAAATTTAACTGAGGTTTGGCTCAAACCTCCGTCAACGTTCAAAGGATTCAGGAGCTTGAAGAGCCTTCAACTTGTGGGCATCACCGTGGCCCAAAATGTGTTTGAAAATTTGATATGTTGCAGTCCTCTGCTTGAGAGATTAATTTTGCTACATTGTGATAGTGTCACCACTCTCAATATTGACGCCCCAAATCTCAAATTTTTAAACATTTTAGGTATCTTTGATGTTGTCAATCTCAAAAGTACCCTAAATCTTACGGATGCTTCAATCGGTGTGACCATCTATACTGATGGTCCTAACCAAAGATGGGTTCCTGACAGTTGGTTTCCTAGCAGTTCTAGCAATTTGCTCAAGATTTTTGATCACCTCCCTGATATTCGAAAGCTCGCAATTAAGTTGCATTGTTTAAAGGTAATGTATTTGCTAGCCAATTTTATACTTCTATTTAATGATCTTTGACATTGCCATTGGAATCTGATCCATATTTAACCAAGTATGTTCTTTTGTGCATCGATCAGTATCTGTCTCTTGGTGCCTTGCCCGAAAAGCTTCCTAAATCATGTGAATATCTGAATGTTCTTTCTATAGACATATGCTTTGATGATCCGGATGCAATTCTAACTGCTCTATGCATTCTGAGAAGCTCCCCTGCTCTACAGGAATTAGAAATTCTTGTGAGTTGATTCTGCTGACTTAAAATTTAGTTTGTACCAACTTTACAGTAAACTATCATATTAGTTTAGACAGTTATTTGCCAAAACTTTCAGTTTTAATGCTATAGACCTTTTGTAGATGGATGGCAGAAAGAAACTCACAAGGACACCCTGGGTTGTCGAAGAACAGAAATGTTCTTGTTTAGATGTGAGCTACAATTGCACACTTTCTCAACTGCGACTTGTGAATATAACTGGCATCTCCGGTGTTAAAGCTGAACTAGATTTCATCAGATTTCTACTTTTAAGTTCACCTCTGCTTGAGAGAATGACTATCACACCTCCTCAATTTCCTAAGCCTGCTTCTGTGGATGGTTTTCCGAAACTAGTAAAAGAGCTACTCCAGTTTAAACGTGAATCAAAGCATGCGGAGATTATTCTCCTGGACCCTTAATTCATCAATGAATTGAAGCAGCTAAGAGGTTCTGGACTTCTTGTAGAAATGAATTTGGCTTGGAGTTGTCCCATTTGGGACAAGTCTAAAGTCTTTATATCAAGATTTCCACTGTCGTTATTAGTTGAATTTGCTTATGAAATTATGTATCATGTTACATTTTCTGTCAGAGTAATGAAAGGTCCGAACCTAGTAAGAAAAATTTGGGTGTTGTAGCAGTCTCTTTAATGTAATAACAATGTCGGTTCATCATCAGAACCCTTCTCGCTTCTCAGCTTAAATTGATGGTTTCAATGGCTGTGTATCTTTGACATGCAAATAATTGATGAGGAAGTCATTGAACAAATGCAGAGCACCTCTAGCTTGTCCAGCACTTCAGCCAAGGTACCAATGCACTTTGCATGCATTCTCCTAGAGCTGACCACGACGACTCCATTACTCAATAAATGGAGAACTAGAAAATATTTTTTGTATACGACATGTGAAATTTGCCTAGCTGTTACTCATTAGTTTTAGTAATAGAAAGTACATCCTGTAACTATTTCCCTACTATTTCGATCGAGCTCTAGATTCCCAATACACTTGAACAAGGGAGTCGGAAGAGGTTTGTCTATGTCAACTGGGCTTATGTTCAGCGACGTTGCAACAATGCCGTTCGGTCTTGTATCCTTAAATGAATCAAAATCATTCCAAACACCAGCATCCGATTAAAGTATAATGGCAAAATTTTTTTTTTTTTTTGAAGCCCAAAAAGCCAGGGCAGGAAAACAGCTCACTAGGGAATAAATGGACGAGCACCTTATCAGATGCTTAGGTAAAGCAAAGAAAAGCCAGAGGATCCTACAGTACAAAGTCATAGACACAGGAGAACAAGAACAGTCAAAAGAGTCCCGGACATAACTAGATCTAGACGAATCTCTGCCATGAGATCCGGGTCATCACTTAGGTATGTTCTAATTCCTTTGATATATATCAAGCAATATATTCAGAATAATTCCTAGCTAGATCATGTTCGAGTGCTTTCCCAAGTATATATTCGTTCCTCCTTTGCAGTGATCAAGTTAGTTAGAGTGTGCTGGTACTGAGGATGGATTTGGATAGAATTAGTAGTTTGCCAGATGATGTTACAGAAAAGATTTTGGCACGTTTGCCGCTTAAGGAAGCAGTAAAGACAAGTATATTATCCAGAAAGTGGAGGTACAAATCAGAAATGCTTCAAGATCTAGTGTTTGATGATCGGTGTGTCTCGACTCAAAGTCATCCAACCTGCAGCTTTGTGAATATTGTTGATCATGTACTCTTACTTCACACTGGCCCCATACGCAAGTTCAAGCTTTCTCTCAGAGATGAGCTAGCCACTAGAGACATGGACAGATGGCCTGGATATTGCATTTATCCAGAAACCCTGTCATCAAAGAGATGATACTTGAGATTTGGACACGGAATCCCTACAACATTCCATCATGCTTGTTTTCTTGTCAAGATATCATTTACTTGGAGTTATACAGGTGTTTGCTAAACCCTCCCCGTTCCCCATTCAAAGGCTTCAGGAGTTTGAAGACCCTTTTTTTTTAGAATGTTACTATCGTCCCAGATGTGTTTGAGAACTTGATTGGTTGCAGTCCTCTGCTTGAGATATTGAAAATTGTGATGGTTTCCCCAATCTCAAGATTGATGCATCGAAGCTCCGGTTTATTTACAATATTACTGGGGTTTTCGAAGATGTCGACCTCGCTAATACCTCAAATCTTGCTCAAGTTACAATTCTATTGAAGGTTAATGTTGACCAAAGAAGGGGTCCTGGTAGTTCTGGCAATTTTCTCAAGTTTTTTTTATCACCAGCCTCATATTCAAAGGCTCACTATAAACAGAAACTTTTTAAAGGTAATGGATTCCTGAAAGGTTCATTAATTATTTAACCATCATTGATGTTGCCATTGGAATTTGACCATAATCACTTAGAGCAACTCCAACAGCTTCCCTATAATTTTTGTATTATAGAGAAGCAAAAGTCAAACCTTTAGCCTATTTTTCTTCTCCAACTCCAACAGATTCTCTAGTTTACAGTAATCTATAAAATCTCCATATTCTTCTTTAAAATTTTGGAGTTTGCTGTAAATATAGGGAATTTGGTTTTCTCTCTCCTCACTTTCTCTAAAATAGAGATAATTATAGGGAATCTGTTGGAGCAAAAGAGGCTTATTTTTCCCTAAAGTAGAGAAAAATCAAAATATGGAGAAGCTGTTGGAGTTGCTTTAGTATGCTATTTTCTTCTTGAACTCTGGTGCAGTATTTGTCTATTGATGCATTGCCAGAAAAGCTTCCCAAACCATGTCAATATCTGAATTTTCTTTCTGTCAACATAAGCTTCGGTGATCCGGATGAAATTTCAACTGTACTATGCCTTCTGAGAAGCTCCCCTGTTTTACAAGAACTAAAAATTTTGGTTAGTTTTTTTTTATTTTTTTTGCATGATCGTTAGGGCTTGACATCAGTTTTATGGCGCTACAAGACAACGTCGTCCTCTTCACGCGCCATGCTTAGCGCGTCTCTCTCCACCGAACGCCAAGTCGTTTTCCCGTGGGCCGAGCTGGCAACCAGCAACCTTGGGTCAGTTTTTGGGTCAAGAATTTTGACCTCCCAAGTGACCTGGGTCACCTTATGTCAATTCTTGACCGGCTTCTCTTTTGTGGGTGGAAGCAGAAACTGGCTTGGGCTTGTTGATGTGGAGACCGGGCCAGAAGGCACCGGTGGACACTCTCCAATAAAAACGCAAAGCACAAACACAGGAGAAGAAGAACAGTCGAAGGTCGATTTTGAGACAGAGCTAGATCTCGACGAAGCTCCAGGTCGTCGCTTAGGTATGTTCTAACTCCTTTGATGTATGTATTCCGAAGAATTCTTAGCTAGATCATGTTTTGAGTATTGTACCAATTATATATAGTGATCGGGTTAGAGTGCTGGTGATACTGAGAATGGAGATGGATAGAATTAGCAGTTTACCCAATGACGTCACAGAAAAGATTTTGTCCTGTTTGCCGCTTCGGGACGCGGTGAGGACAAGTGTTTTATCCAGCAAGTGGAGGTACAAATCGGCCATGCTTCAAGATCTAGAATTTGATGAGTGTGACTGGGGGAGAAGCCAAAATGGAGAGTTTGATGATGATGATGATTATTATCAAATCCACACAACTTTTGTGAACATGATTGATCATGTGCTCTTAGTTCATATTGTCCCCATACGCAAGTTCAAGCTATCCTGTACTATGGATGAGGTAGCCCCAAGAGATATTGATCGATGGATTACTCATCTATCAAGAAACTCTATCAAAGAGTTGATAATTAATCGTGTGGAAGACAGTGAATACAACATTCCATTCTCTCTGTTTTCATGTCGAGGTCTTGTTCACTTGGAGTTACAATTGTGTTCACTCAAACCTCCGTCAACATTCAAAGGGTTCAAGAGTTTGAAGAGTCTTCAACTCCACGTTGTTGACGTGGCCCAAGATGTGTTTGAAAATTTGATTCGTTGCAGTCCTCTGCTTGAGGGATTAACATTGCGACATTGTGGTGTCACCAATCTCAAAATTGACGCACCAAATCTCAAATCTTTAGATATTATCGGTGTCTTTGATGTTGTCAACCTTAAAAGTACCCTAAATCTTACTGATGCTTCAATCTTTTTGACCATCAATTCTGATGGTCCTCACGATAGATGGGTTCCTGACAGTTGGGTTCCTAGCAGTTCTAGCAATTTGCTCAAGATTTTTGATCACCTCCCTCATATTAGAAGGCTCGCAATTAAGTCGCACTTTTTAAAGGTAATGTATTTGCTAGCCAATTTCATACGTTCATTTAATGATCTTTGACATTGCCATTGGAATCTGATCCATATTAACTATGTTCTTTTGTGTTCTTCATCAGTATTTGTCTCTGGGCGCCTTGCCAGAAAAGCTCACTAAACCATGTCAACATCTGAAGGCTCTTTCTATAGACATATGCTGCGATGATCCGGATGCAATTCCAACTGCTCTATGCATTCTGAGAAGCTCCCCTGCTCTACAAGAACTAGAAATTGAGGTCAGTTGATTCTGCTGTCTTTAAATTTTGTACCAACTTTACTTTAAAATATATAATTAGTTTTGAAAATATGCAATTAGTTTAGACAGCTATTTGCCAAAACTTCCAGTTTTAATGCTATAGACCTTCTGTAGATTGATTGGAGAGAGAAACTCGAAAGGAAACACTCCGTTATCGAAGAAGTGGAGTCTTCTTGTGTAGATGTGAGCTACAATTGCACACTTTCTCAACTGCGACTTGTGAAAATAACTGAGATCTCTGGTGTTAAAGCTGAACTAGATTTCATCAGATTTCTCCTTTTAAGTTCACCTCTTCTTGAGAGAATGACTATCACGCCTCCTCGATTTCCTGAGCCTGCTACTGTGGATGGTTTTCTAAAACTAGTAAAAGAGCTACTCCAGTTTAAACGTGAATCAAAGCATGCAGAGATTATCCTCCTGGACCCATAATTCATCAATGAATCGAAGCAGCTAAGAGGTTCTAGACTTCTTGTAGAAATGAATTTGGCTCGGAGTTTTCCCTTTTGGTACAAGTCTAAAGTGTCTTTATATCAAGAATTCCACTGTCATTATTAGTTGAATTTGCTTAAGAAATTATGTATCAGGTTACATTTTCTGTCAAGAATAATGAAAGGTCCGAACCTAGTAAGAAAAGTTTGGGTGTAGTAGCAGTCTCTTTAATGCAATAACAATGTCGGTTCATCATCAGAAACCCTTCTCGCTTCTCAGCTTAAATAGATGGTGTCAATGGCTGTGTATCTTTGACTTGCAAATAATTGATGAGAGTCATCGACAAAATGCAGAGCACCTCTATAGCTTGTTCAGCCAAGGTACCAA
The DNA here is from genome assembly GCA_002564525.1 of Rosa multiflora. Classification (NCBI taxonomy): domain Eukaryota; kingdom Viridiplantae; phylum Streptophyta; class Magnoliopsida; order Rosales; family Rosaceae; genus Rosa; species Rosa multiflora. Next base: position 51,818 of record BDJD01002737.1, on the reverse strand, counting down.
TGCACTTTCCATATATGCATTCTCCTTAGAGCTGACCACGACGACTCCATTACTCAATTAATGGAGTACTAGAAAATATTTTTCGTATATGACATGTGAAATTTGGCTAGCTGCTAGTCAATTAGTTTTGGTAATAGAAAGAACATCTGTAACTATTTCCATACTATTTCGATCGAGCTCTAGATTCCCAATACACTTGAACACGAGAGGGTCGGAATGGGTTTTTCTTTGTCACCTGGGCTTATGTTCATCGACGATTCAAAAACCAATGGCAAATTTCATTTGGACTCTGTCTCTTTTTTGCCTTCCTTTTTTTAAGCCCAAAAGGCCAGGGCAGGAAAACAGTTACTAGGAAATAAAAGGACGAGCGCACTTAGGTATAAGCAAAGAAAAGTAATTCTAAGAGTCAAGTAATTCTCCCGGACATAACTAGATCTAGACGAAGCTCTGCCAAGAGATCCGGGTCATCATCACTTAGGTATGTTCTAATTCCTTTGATATATATCAAGCAATATATTCGGAATAATTCCTAGCTACATCATGTTCGAGTGCTTTCCCAAATATATATCCGTTCCTCTGCAGTGATCAAGTTGGAGTGTGCTGCCATAGGACTGAAAATGGAGTTTGATAGAATTACCAGTTTACCAGATGATGTTACAGAAAACATTTTGGCACGTTTGCCGCTTAAGGAGGCAGTAAGGACAAGTATTTTATCCAGAAAGTGGAGGTACAAATCAGAAAGGCTTCAAGATCTAGTGTTTGATGATCAGTGTGTCTCGACTCATAGTCATCCAACCTGCAGCTTTGTGAATATCGTTGATCATGTACTCTTAGTCCACACTGGCCCCATACGCAAGTTCAAGCTTTCTCGCAGAGAGACGCTAGCCACTAGAGACATGGACAGATGGATATTGCATCTATCGAGAAACCCTGTCATCAAAGAGATGATAATTGAGTTTTGGATAGGGAATCCCTACAACATTCCATCATGTTTGTTTTTTTTGTCAAGATATTGCTTATTTGGAATTATTCAGGTGTTTGCTAAACCCTCCTCCGTCTACATGCAAAGGCTTCAGGAGTTTGAAGACCCTTTTTCTTGGGAATGTTACCATGGCCCAAGATGTGTTTGAGAACTTGATTGGTTGCAGCCCTCTACTTGAGATATTGGCGTAGGTGTTTGCTAAGCCCTCCGTCCATATTCTGAGGCTTCAGGACTTGGAAATACCTAACCATTTGTGGTTGAAAATTTGATTTCTTGTAGTCCTCTGCTTAAGAGATTAACAGTGCGACATTGTGATGGTTTCACAAATCTCAAGGTTGATGCACTTTGTTACTTTGTCTCAAGTTGTGGTTGAAAATTTGATTTCTTGTAGTCCCTGCAGCAGAGGTAAGTTTGTTAGCATGGTTAATCTAAATTTTCTTTTTCAAATCTTATAAATGCACATGCCTGAAAAGGAAGACAGTCTTAGAAATTCAATGCTTGCAATTGAAAACATTTGTAGTGCAAATAGCTAAGCCTTGAAAACAAAATTATTTGATAGATAGATGCAAATAACAGTTTACATAATACAAAAAAAACTCATTTTACACTAAAATACTCACTCTTCAAGCATTGAATAAATGCATCCTCTGGAAATTTCTATTTTCTTCTCCATTGTCATAGTAGCTGCAGCACAACACATTAACATTTCCAACCTGAAAGGATGTACAATTTTTAGTCAGTAACTTTAATTTGAGAACAAAGGAATCTCTGACAAAGTAACTCTTAATGTAAGCAAACAAAAGAAGAGCAATCAATGGAAATGGGAAAGAAAAATCAAAGAAAGAAAAAAAGAAAAGGAGACGTAAAGAAAGACCACCAAGAACTGCTCTAAGAGGCAAGTATTTCAAACACAGTATCAAGAGGAAAGTATTGTGAAAAACATGTATCTATAGCACACTCTCCGATTGAAGCAATAGATGTCTACAAAGTTTCCCGAGGCATTGATTGACTAGTAACATATGTGGATAGATCTGTCATGAAATATCATCGCACACGCCAGTTAAAAGACATTCCTGACCACGATTATTGTTTGGAGGAAGGACAGGAGGGGAATGGACTGGGTTAAAGGTGGAGGCGCCCAAGAGCAAACCTTTCATTGAATACTTTCAAGAAGAATGACCCAAATCTGAGAAACCATCTCAGATTCTGATGGGATATGCCTTCTAATCTGGCTAGTTATACAGAAATGAATCAAACAGCTAGCTAGGAATTCAGAATCTAGAACTAGTTCCAATTCCACAACCACATCCGAGAAATTCCAGTACTCAAAATTAGATCAAAAGGGTATTAGTATTACAAAAGAATCATATTCACTTCAAATTTAAAGATAGAGTATCAAGTTTGATACGCTAATATGAACAGTGAAATAGGAACAATAGGATCAAATTAAGCTTGTAGTCAATCTAATCCCCAAGTCTAACAGAAACCACAGAAAAAGTAATCAAGTAAGTTCTCGGTGTAGCCAAAGCAGCAAGAACAACTGCATATATTTGCGTACTAGCCAAGAAAGAAGTGAAGCCGAGACTCGCAAGGTCAGTCCTCTTACTTCAAGAGATTGACCAGAAAAGAAATGTTGCAGACGATAACATTTCAAGACTAGTAGATGGGGAAGATGATATCAGGATCCCCATCAATAAATCATTCTTGTCCGCTCTTCTCACGAGGAGCCATAATTTGTCCATACTGTGAACTAGTAAATAACTGACTACAATACACAAAGGAAGAAGAAGTTCTTGAGCATCGTGAAACATTAGGATTTCCACGGTGACTAGATGAGCAATGTACCATTGCACACATTAGGTTTGTATTTGAAATCAAGCTATTAGCGACCATAAACACAGCAATGGCTATACAATATAAACGAGCTCCTGAGACTGGATAGAGAAAAGTGTGTTGATCCATATATCCCTGTTTTTTTTGGTCTGAAATACTATATATAATTCAACTTCCAACAAGCAAAGGACTAACTTGCTGATTTATCTATACTAAGGTTTCGTATTGGACACCATGGACCTGTCAATACAAAGAACAAAAAAATCATTACCTACGGAACCATCTTCCTAATCATATCCGCTATCAAATTCAATCACAGAGATATACAATATCATCAAGACAATCCAAATTTCTGGGATGCAACTCATCACAAGCTTGGTGTGTATGATTCTCCAAAAACAGTTCTCCAAAAACCCAAACCCAAAATGAGGCATTTGCAGCTAACCCAGTTGCAGAAATCACAGAAACCATAATTCTAATGAAAGAAACACAAGCCAGCAGTCAATGAAATCAAATTACATAACAAAACCATAAACACAGATGAAACCTAACCATGGATCGATCAAATTAGAGATGAAAAGATCCAAAACTCAACGATCAAACCCTATTATACAAAGAGAAACGAAAGTCCAAGGTGGAGATCGAACCTGGAGATCAGCGATCGATGCAAGAAGA